>NDGM011070137.1:0-10489 GCA_002564305.1 Octomys mimax
GCCAGCTGAGTATGGACTGAAACCTCCAGTAACTGTGAGCTAAATAAACCTTTCCTGCCTTCAGTTTGGGTGTCGGGTATTTGGGTGTTGAGAAAAGAGTAACTGAGACAGAGACCTGGAAAGCCAGTGTGTCAGTTACTCTTCTCTCTCTTCTTCTATGCTGACTGTGAAGACTGGCACTCTACTGTGAAGATCAGAGTGTCTCCACAGTGACATAGCTGCAAAGACCAACCTTCTCTGAGGTGGCACAGCTGCAAAGTGGAGTGACAAAGACTGGTACTGCTCCAAGGAAGTGGGGGCAGAAGCCTTCCTTGACTCCTTTATGTAACCTTTTTGTGCTGAGTCACTCTGAGAAGCGTCCTCCTTGCCCTAGGGCGGGTGCCCTAACACTAAGGAATAGACAAATGGATCCAGCCAAGCTTCAAGTGACAAGGGGCACACTAGTCCTCTTGGTTTTTGTTTTGTTTTTTTTTTTTTTTTTGCAGAACCAGGGATTGAACTCAGGCTCCTGCACTTGCCAGGCAAGCGCTTATTTCACTGAGCCATCTCCTGGGCCCCAAGCCAAGCTTCAGACAGCTCAAGTTGACCCAATGTATTAAATACCACAGCCAGCAAAAGTTTCCAAATCTCAAGTAAATGTTCAATCAAGAAAAGCCTGGGCCAGGGAGATAGCTCAGTACAATAAGCGCTTGTCTGGCAAGCCCAAAGGCCTGAGTTTAATCCCTGATTCTGCCAAAAAAAAAAAAAAAAAAAAAAAGAAAAAAAAAGAAAAGCTGTCCACACCAAGGGGGACACACTCCGTAGAGATTTTGCTTGCCCTGCCCCACCCCACCCTGCTGTGCTCAGGGTGGTGGCCTAGCTCCTGTTTCTGCCACTCAGACTAGAGAGAAGACGGTCAGCGCATTAGTGTGCGTGCCTGCTTGCACTTGTTTGGGGGAATATCTGCAGGAACAACGTACTCATCTCTATCCAGTATAGCTCAGAACACATGTAGAAAAAGCGCAGGTGCTGCTCTTCAATGTTGCCAGGGGACAAGTCCAAGGATGCTTGGAGCAAGAGAGTCCAGGTGGAGCCATGCAACAGACCATTGAAGGCCCAGAGGAAAAAGTAGGGTGAGAGGCTTTAGGAAATCAGGAAATTCAAAAATAACTGAGCGCACAGGATAATGGAAAAAGCCACATGCCCAGGCAAGATGCATGCACAGAAAGATCCGAGAATAGCTCAGAGTTTACTTGGCAAATTCTTAGGCTCAGAGCCTAAGTCTAGCTAACTGAAAGACTGCCATAGCAGAGCAGCCCACGAAGAAGCGAGGTCATGTCTCACCCTTCTCCTCCCTCCCCCATCTCCTGCCCTCCACTGTGCTGTCTGATTCAGGACTTACTTACTACTCAAGGAAACCTCAGTCCAAATATTAGTTGAAGCCAGGTGCAGTGGTGACTACTGATCCCAGGTACTCACGAGACTGAGGCAGGAAGGTACGTGAACCCAGGAGCTCAAGGGCACCCCAGGCAACATGGTGAGTTCCTGTCTAAAAATAATGTGTACACACACACACACACACACACACACACTAGCTGAACCTTAGCTAAAAGAACAAAGACTTCAGAAAGCACAAAAGAGAAGGAATAACCTTTCAAAAATAGTTTGCAACCTTCACTGTAACCTTCAATGAATGAATGAGTGCATACCTGTATGCATGCATGCAAAAAGGAATGAATGAATGGAACTATGAGTAGAGGCTAGAATCTGTTTTTTAGAGTCAATGTATTCTAATAATTAAAAATTAATTTTCAACAAAAATAATCACAAAGCCTTATAGATGATTCAAACGAACAAGACAGACAAAAAAATTGTACCCTCCAGCTCCTCCCTCCCCAGTTATGGCTGGCTGGTAGCTGGCTGGATCGAGTCCCACAGAGTATACCTGTTCCTAACCTTCCTGGTTTGTTTGGAAGCCTTGCTAACAGAGGCTGGTGTTTCTCAGGGAGGTGGACTTCATGTTGGCTCGGTTTGAGTGTCTGTCTCCTCACCTCCTAGCATGTCAGCCCATGTGGGGCAAGTGACAAGTGAGGCTCACAGAGGCACTGCTCCTTCCAGACTGCTGGGCCTGACCTGAGCCCTTCCTGGCCCAGCTCCCAAGGGAGGCTCTTCTTGGGCAGTCTTGATTGGAGAACGCTCAAGAGACTGTGCGCAGCTACTTGTCCCAGGATGGAGAAGCTGTAGACTGAATTATTACGAAAGATAAAACAACCAACCAGTCTCTAGGTTTGGGGTTTGTCAAATTTAAAGACCCAAACTGTGTGGGGACAGTGCTGGCCAGCAGACTACACACCTTGGCAGCCAGAATTTCGACTCAAAGCAGTGCACATCTTGAGGGATACAGCAAGTGGACACAGCCAAAGGAAGGAGGGCAAGGACCAGGAGTGACAGCGGTAAATCAAACAAGACCTTTGTTGGTCGAACTCCTCACAGCTGTGTGAGACAGAGCTAAGCAAATGCTTCACAAAAGTCGGAGGAACTGCCTACCGAGGTGGCCATGTTGTTACACAGAAGCAGAGGGCTGGAGGTTTGGGATTTGTTACTTTCAAGGATGAACAGCCAAGTGGCCCAGACTGTCAACATGCATCTTCATGACCTCATGGGGAAAGAAGCCGGGGTTCAATGGGCCGAACATCCAGACAGAAAGAGGCCAGCACCAGGCAGCTGGGTGCTAGCTGGTGGGGGAGCCGTGTTGTCCCCAGTGCCATCAAAGGCTGGGCAGGCCAGCCCCCATCCACATGGCAACAAGGACACGGCCCTCAAGGAATGTGGGTGCCAGCAGGACAGGCAGTTGGAGGGCAGGACCCACCCTGATGGTGTGGCATGTGATGCCGGGAATTACCCGAGGTCCCTGTGCTTGCCTAAACTTGCCTAAGCAGGTGCTTTAAACTGCTGAGCTATCTTGCCAGCCCCAAGTGTTTCCTTTTTAAAAACAAAAATAAAAAGGTTGGGGATGCAGCTCATTGCAAATATTCTGGATTCTCTGGAAACAACAACAACAACGACAAACAATAACAACAAAAAGAGCAAACAAAGAACAGACCAAAGGGAAGCCTGGCCACACCAGAGGCATGACTCGAGGACAGAGGCTCCTCAGCTCTGAGCTCGGGCCAGCTCCCCCAGCTAAGACTCCTTCTTCTATCTGGGAACACGGGAACGAGCTGTGGCTTATGCTGGCTGGTGGCGTGTGGGCTGCACTCAGAAGGAACAGAACCCCAGGCCCGCTCGGGCTGATCCTCTCTCTGGCTTCATGTCAAAGGCTTTGCTGGAGCCGAGCAGCTGCGTTGTGGCTGTATCTAGCTGCCCCCCAGAGCCTCGTGAGGTTGCGGAGGATTTGCAGAGCTGGCTGGCTGTGGACTACGACATGATGCTGGGAGCGAGGGTGTGGTGACCGGCTCAGCACACTGGCGTCCGGTACGGCCCTGGCGTGGGCAACCGGGAGGCCCGGCCTGGCGCGAGCGTGGCGCACCCAAAGGTCGGTCAGGCTGGATGCCGTGGAAGGGGCAGAAAGAGGCTGCCGCCACGGCTCGGGCAGGCCGCTCCCCACCGGCTCCTTCTGCCCGCCTAGATTTTAGTGGACCACTTCCCCTCTGCAAGCCCCTCTGTGACGCCCTTCTGCCGTGCTATCCTGTCTTGGAGCCTGCAAATTACAGACTGAAACCTGCAAACTGTGCACCACACAAATCGCACCACTTTTAACAGTAGGTGTCAGGTATTTTGTCTCACCGACGTGAAACGTAACTAAGACTAGCCCTAAGCCGTTTGCTAGTTTCTAGGAGAACCAGCACTGCATTATACTTCTGGAGCCGAGGCTGGGTGCAGGCCGACCAAAGTGTTCCGTTTCCGAATCTGACCGGCCCACTGGAAAGCGCAGTACCATAGTAGTTTCCTTTGGGGTTCTACTTGCCACCAGGGGGCGCCGAGCAACGCACACAGCGTCATTTCACTGCAAAGCAGGCTTGCGGGAATCCAGCCTGCATCTGGACTCCTAGAGCACAGTAACCTTGCGACGTCGAAACCCTGCATCCTATCTGCACTCTGGTGTTACCGTACATGGCTTCTGCTGTCTCGCCTCTTGGAGCCTGTTGCTTCAGCCCTGAGAGGCAGCTCCTATCCTAAAAAGAGGACTCTAACTGAAATTAGGCACATGTCCTGGCCCATCAGCACTTAGTAGTGAACTGAAAAATACCACGCCAATCTCTGGATCCTATTTCCTTCCACAAAATGAGAGCGATGATGGTGCTATTTCCTGAGCCCTCAAGCCACGCTGCAACCTCATGCCAATCCCCTGAGGTGGGTGCTGGGTCCCATTTTCCAGGTACTAAAGGTGGGGTACATAGAGATCAAGTAACAATCAGTGTGCTAGGGAGCGGGAGAGTGGGGATTGGAACCCTGGCTGTCTGGCTTCAGAGCCTCCTGCGCTCATTCCCCTGAGGACTAAAGCAGGCAGCAGAGGGACATCTGCCCATGTGAGCCCGATACCTGCCACACGGCGCAGAGCAGAGCGTTCGGAGGCGTGCTGTAACTGCCTGTGCGCTCCACGGCAGCGTGGGCAGGGCGGGCTGCAAGGGCAGGCGGGAGGCACCTTGGCGGCCAGGCAGAGGCTGGCCCCTCGCAAAGCAAGACCTCATCCCCGACACAGCACGAAAGCCCTGGCAAGAGCCGTCCTCCAGGTGCACACTTAGAGAAGTGACACCACGGCCCTCGCTCTCACCTCTGCTCTTCAAATCTCTGTGGTTGCTCTGTAACCCACAGTCCCCAAAGTACAGGGAATTTCTTCCCAGTCCTGAGGCTGGTGGAAAAACAGTAGTACCCTTTCTCCACTGGAAACCCCACGAGAGCCTCGCAGAGATGTTCAACGAAGAACCCGCCCACAGTCGGATTGGGGATCAAACCCTGCAGTCACGGGGAAGAGGCCGAGAGGGCACACAGGAGAGCCAGGAAAGGGCGGGACATGAGGCCGGGGGCATGTGAGAGGCAGTTAGGCCCCAAGGCCAGGGCGTGCAGAAGCCACCTGGGCCCGGGTTTTCAGGACAGTCTCCATCTCAACATTTCCTCAGTAGATACGCGTTAGAGAGTCTGGGGAGTTTATGCAATCAGGACTGTTAGCATGCGGCAGGCCCTGGGTCTCCACATGGTCTCTCGGGCTCTCCCTGAAGCTTAGGCTCTGTATGTTGGTAACCAACATAAACTACCCAGAATGTGCACGTCACCAACAAGGGGAGCCTCTTGACTCATGCCTGGAAAGCTGGGCCTAGCTCTGCAGAGGGAGGAGCTCACAGTGGCCTCCCTGGGAGGCCTAGAGCCAATCTTCACTGCTGCTCTCTGTCCAGGTCACAGTTGATGTCTGGCTGAGCTGATGCACTGGCTCTGGTCTCTCCATCACAGGCCATGACTCCTAGGGGAGCCGGAGGCAGCCTGGCATTGCTTTTCACCCTTGTGGCATTCATTTCCTCCCAGCCCGGGGAAGAGGGTGCTGGGTAAAGGTACAAGGACAAGCCTCATGGAAGAGTTGGGACTATGCCCGGGGAGTACGGTGGGACTTCTGAAGGATGGGTGCTCAGGAAAGGGTGCGCTTCCCAGGCAGGGGCAAGAGTGCACCTTAGCACCCAGGAGACAAAGTCTCTGTCCTCCTGTCCTCCTGACTCCCCTAGCAGGTGTGAGAAAAGTGTTTGCTTCTTTACTGATGAGGGGTCAGAGAGTCTTCGCAGTTTCTGGTGGGAGGAAGCCAGCATTTCCCAAGTTGCGGGAACGAAGCGTCTCCTGGAGTCCATGGAACTTAGAAAATGTAACACGTGAATGAAAGGTGTCCAGATGACTTCTGAAGAAGCCAGAAAGTTAAACAGATATTTTCCCTATAGATTTATTGAACATTTCATACATGGATGGGCCTTTTAAAGCTAGCTGCAGGCTGGGAAGACAGCTCAGCAGTCTAAGCGCCTACCTGGCAAGCACAAGGACCTGAGTTTGATCCCCAGTACCATATGCCCTGCCGGCCCCAGAACCCTGGGCATGCGTGTTGGCCCTGAAACTGGAGTGGTGGTGCACACCTGTAATCCCAGGGCTGGGGAGGCTGAGACAGAAGGACCACTACATGTCTAATCTGCATAGTGAGACCCTGTCCCAAATAAGTAAATAAAATTTAAAGCTAGCTGCAAGTGTGAGACACTGAGGCTAAGGACAGCCCCTCGTCCAGGCAGGGTTGAAGAGGGGGACAGCCGTGTGCCTCTCTTCTGCTGTATTCTGACCTCTTCATGAAACAGCTCTCCATGAGGTGAAGGACAGTGAATGCCTGCCTGCCAATCTCCGCTTCTGGGAGCTCTGCGCTTGCTGTGACTTTTCCTTGGGCCACTGCTTTGTCCTGAGAGCCTCAGGTCCTTGTCCTCAACACAGGCTGGCGGTGCTTGTGTTGAGACGGGCTGAATTCTGTGGGGCAACATCCACTTGGGTGCTTGATATGCAAGCAGCCTCACCAACGCTAGCTCCTGCCCCACGTCCAGGGAATACAAAATTTTTGTTTCTCCCCTGGCTGGCTCTGGCCCTGACTGTTGACAACTTTGGGGAGATTGTTTCAGTCCCCAGCCCTCATTCACCTCAGTGCACAGCTCTGAGAGAGTCTCGTGGGAAGGAGACATTGAAAAACAAAGAGCATTTAAACGTGAACCTGGAGGGAAAGAAATAGAGCCACAAAATCCCTCCATTGTTCCTCCTCTGACAGCACCCTGGCAGCTGGAGGCCCTGGGATCGGCTGCATTCCAGCTGAGCAGTCTCTACCCTGGGCCTGCGCTCTCCAGGCCCATTTCTGCTTTTCTACCTTAACACACATGTCGCTCCACCTGAAATGCACCCTTTCCTGAGCACCCATCCTTCAGAAGTCCTACCCTACTCCCCAGGCACAGTCCCAACTCTTCTATGAGGCTTCTCTTTGTACCTTTACCAGCACTTTCTTCTCCGGGCTGGGAGGAAATGCTGCAAAAGTGAAAAGCAACAGAACATAGGAAAGCAATGCCAGGCTGGCCTCCGACTCCCCTAGAAGCCATGCGATGAGGCCTGACAGAGAAGGACGGCAGAGGACAAAGGCTATCCTCAGAGGCAGGGAGTTTTGCACCCAGAAAGGCAAACAGTAGAGCCAGGCATCCTGGAGATCAACTTGGGCTGCCTGCCACACAGGGTTGCTGTGAGGGGCCCCCGACATCCTCTGTGTGAACTCCCAGCTGATGTTCACCAAGCAGTGCTACCCAGCTGCAGCGCATTGTCCCCAAAGTTATAAATGAGGCACAAAACCACTCTCCACCGTTTCCTTCAGGGTTTGACTCAGACCAGGGAGGGCTCTGTGTGAATGCAAATGCACCTGCTCCCTGCTGTGACCTGGACACATGCGGCCCACCCCTGAGGCTCCTCTGCATGGGCACCCTTCCCCACTGTTGTGTCTCTCTAGCTGTACAGCTCAGTGTTTCCCCAGCAGCTTCCATGGCCCTTCTAATCTATTTTTTTCTTTTCTTGTTTTTTTTTAGAGGGGAAGGGTCTACAGGGTGTTCAGGGTCTCACTACTAGATCAAACTCATAGTGATCCACCTGTTTACAGCCTCCCAAGAGCTGAGATTACAGGCACGTGATACCACACCCAGTCTCAATTGTCATTTCAGTGTGCCCGGTGGAGGGGCCAGCTCAGCAGGCCCAGGGATTGAACCCCTGGCCCCTGCATCTGCTTGCAGATGCTTTAATCCACTGAGCTGTTTGGCCAGCCCTCCTCTTCTAATCTGGACACAGCTCAGAACTGTCCATGTCATCATATGCCAGGTGCAACCAAACAGCCACTGCCAGTCTCCTCTGCAGGCTAGGGACCCAGTCGCCTACTAGAATTCCTGTTTATCTCATGATAATGTGCCATTCCGTCAAGGGCAGAACCACCTGCCCAGCTGATGGAGGCAGAGGGAGCCTGTCCTGTCTGATGCTACCGATGCTACCTCATTCTGAGCCCCAAGGGCTCCTAGGATCTCCAGGTAAATTCTCAGGGCTACAGAGCCAGGGGTGCCTTTTGTCATCACCTAAATCACTCCCACCACTCTCAAATCACTTCACAAACCTCTGCCCTTACTCCTTGGCCCTCTCTGTTGACAAGCATATCTTCCTAAGCCACAAACCTACCAGTTTTACCAATCACTATCCTTTAGCAGAATCTGTGGATTGCCCTCTGTGGCAGGCTGAGTGATGAGCCTACAGGAAGGCACGGAATCAGCCCAAGAATCTGTAAATGTTACCATTTGTGATGATGGGCTTTGCCAATGGGATTAAGGATCCCAAAGTGGGAGATGAGCCTGGATTGTCCAGATAATCCCAGTGCAATCTCCAGGGCCCCTAGGAGAGCAATGAAGGAGGCAGAGAGAGAAGATGGTGTAAATCTGGAAGCAGAGGATGAGGGACACCTCTGAGGGTGGAGGAGGCCAAGGAGATAGCTCAGTGACATCACTACCTGCCTGACAAGTGCAAGGTCATGGATTCGACCCAGAAAAATAAATAAATAAAAGTAAGATGGAGGAGGCCAAGGATGACTAGTAGCCACCAGAAGATAGATATTATGGTTCATGTCTACTTCCTTTCTTGTTCCTGGGATGAAATACCCAGCATCCACAAATTAAAGGAGAAAAGGTTTACTTTAGCTCACAGTTTATAGAGGTTTTAGTCCACAGTGGGCTGCTCCAAGGCAGGAGAGCCAGGTAGAGGAGCATAGGAGAGGAGGGACAGTCCATGGCATGGCAGGCAGGAGCAGAAAGCAGCCTTTCTTTCTCTTTTTATTTTATCCAGGTGGTTGGTGCTGCCCTCACCCAAGAAGAGCCTTCAGGTTATCCACGCCCAGAACTATGCTAAATCACGCAGTGAACAACTAATCCAGCATTACACATCCATGTTCCAGTATCACATACCCTGGATCCAGTCACTCCCATCCACTGATGGGTTTACCGGCAAACATGATGTTGGCAGGGGAAGCCTTGTCAGAGGAAGTGGTCACTGGGGACATGGGGCCTGACAGGGTCCATCCCCTCTCCTTCTTTGACCTCTCTTCTCCCTGCTGTCTGCTGCCACAGCATGACCTCAGATGACTCTGATGCTGCCCTTCTGCCATGCTGGCTGGCCTTGGGGCCAGCCAACTGTGGAATGAAGTCTTCATGAACTGTGAGATGAACTAATTGCTTCCTCCTTCAAATTGTGTGTGTGTGCACTCTGGGTCCCGTATGTGAGCATGTAGTTACAATAACAGATAAACAATAGCTTCTCCCCTTAGGCCCTCACAAGGAGCCGGCCTCACAGCAGCCTCGATGATAGCCTTGCTACACTGATCTAGAAGAGATTGCCTCTGTGTTGGCTCACATCACGACACGTGTGATGATTTTGTATAGCAGCCACAAGAATCCAGTACGTTCTAGTTTCATTTTTCCTTTATTTGTACTTGTTTTCATTACATGATGATTACATTCCTTGTGGGTAGCTGGTACACAGACAGAGCACATTTCATTCTTCCCCACCCCCTCTCCTCCCTTTCATTCCATCTCTTCACCCGCTTCCCATCTGCAAAGCCTCTACCTTCTTGTTTCCTATTAACTACCTAACCATGCAGCATTAAGTTGCATGTCTGACTTATTCCCTTCACATCAGAGACTAAAGGCAGATCTGAGCTCATACAAACGACTCAAATGTAATACCTTCTCCATAAGATCTGTCGTAGAATTTAAACATGCCAGAGCGACATAAAGTCCTAGTAGCCATCCAAACTGGCCCTTTCCTTAGATAATTGCTGCACACAGAACCTCTAGAATCTTGGCTTTTTTCCCCTAGAGATATGGTACTTTGTTCACACCTGGGTGCTACAGTTGATCTTCCTACTAAGGCATGTTCACCCTTCTATACCTCACCGAGCAAGGGTCAGGTTGTAGCTCCCTGAGAAACCTCACCTGCCTCCATTATCTGTCCTCAACTCCATCCCCACTGCTGGAGCAGTGACCACTTTCTGGTTCAACACTGTTCTTGTTTGTCTGTACCACAGTCCCATAAGAAATTCCTCAATAGGAGAGCAATAGAAGGGATGGAAGTGTAGCTCAGTGGCTCTCCTAGCATGTGTGAAACCCTGGGCTTCATCTCCAGCCACAGATACAAAGAGGGCAAAAAGGAAGGATTATATTCTGTAGAGAGGAATTGAATAAAAACTCTGAGAGGCATTGGTCAAGCAATGGCCGTGACTCAGCCACATGGCTGATGCTCACAAAGGATCTGCAAATTGTGGTACAGGGTTACAAGATAAATCCTGAGGGTACTTGACTGACCTTGTCATATACAAGAGTTACATTTCTTGTTATACAGGTCTTGCTTTACCTTGGTCTTCACCATCCAACAGAAAAGTATAAAAACGAGGTATATCAAGTAAAGCCATATTAATATGCTGAGCTGTGAAAGG
>NDGM011070143.1:0-17200 GCA_002564305.1 Octomys mimax
TAACTGGTCAGGATCAGCTTATACTAATCTTGGATTAAAAAGGACCAAGACCATAGAAGTAGAAATGACAATGGCAGAGAATTTGGTATGGTGGGAATGCCTTGAGCTGTGGACATTACCACCACACAGCTCGGACTCATGGTGATCCTCCTGTTTTCAGCCTCCCCAGTGCTGGGATTATAGGTGTACACCACCATGTCCCCCACCTCTGGCCTGCTCAGCCTTCCCTGTGGTGTTGGAAATCAATCCACGGTCCCTGAGTTTGCCTAAGCAGGCACTTTAGTCGCTGAGCTGTCTCACTGGCCCCAGACCCACATTTAAATTCCACATTCACTGCCTTGTAGCCATGAGCCTGGAGTGCATGGAGCAGAGAGGAAGTGGAAGGAGATCTTATGGGAGAGCTAGGGAAACAGCAGCCATATAGGGTCACAAGGCCTGGGCAGAAAATTTTGTTTTTATACTAAAAACACGAGGAAAGCAGACAGGTCCACTTGGCTGTTGGGGGGCCGGGGAGATGGCTCAGTGGAATAAGCGCTTCCCTGTCAAGTGCAAAGGCCTGAGTTCAATCACCAGTTCTGGAAAAAAAAACCCAAAAAACCTGGCCCACTTGGCTGTTGGGATAGGAGAATAGGTGAGGATATCCTGGAGATAGGTGAAGCACAGTTTCGAAGGAGAGAGACCAGATATGCAGCCCCTGCAATAGTCTGGGAGAAAAGGGATGACCTCCGGGACCATGGGGCAGCGATGGAGGTGGCAAGCAGCTGAGAGTCCAGATGTGTGCAGAGGTAGAGTCTTCAGGCTATGCTGCGTGTCGGTTTATGGTTACATAACTGAGGAACTGCTTTTTGAGTATTGTGTACTCCACTAAATAGAGTGCCGGGGGGAAAATCACATTCATCTTGTCCATTAAATGAGTTTCTTGCCCTACGCCTTGTTGAACAACTGTAGTAAAAGAAGGAATAAAACCTGAACATCATCCTGGTGGGTTGAGTCTGCTGCCCTGAGCTGGTGGTCTCTTGCCCTGCCTTTCTCCCCTGCCCTGCGGATCTCTGTCTCCACAGCTGGAGCTGAGGCCAGGATAGAGCTGACACCTTTGACCAAGGGGACTGGGAGAGAGAGAGATGGGAAAATGGGGCAGGAGCAGAGGAGAAAGAAACACGGGGAGCAGAACATACTCAGCTAGTGGCCTGAAGAAGCACAGGGCCAAAGACAGGAAGAGTGATAGGAAAGCAAGTCACAGAGAAGTGAGTCTGGGCTTTTCTCCATGGTCACCAGAGACTAATGGTACAGTTGTTCCTCTGAGAGCAGCCCACCAGTGATGGTGGTTCACTGGTGTGGTGGAAACAGACATTACACCAGAGGCCCAGAAAGCTGAGGCGCCAAGGGTTTGGGTTTCTTTCCAAGTACTAATGGTCAAATTTCAACATCTGGCTCCCTGTCCTCCTCTGTAACTTGGTAGTTCTGGGACAGGGTGGAAACAGCTGCGAGTGGGTGGAGATGTCAGGGTTGGGAGTACGAGTGAGACAGCAAAGGATGGGGCAGATGGCGCATGGGAGGTGGGTGGCAGGGAGTGCTGCAGGGACGACCTGGGACAGCACTAGAGCTAGGTTCTAAGGGAGAAGCAAGAAGATAGGGGTGACAGGGAAAGGGGAAGAGAAATAGGGCTCCCTTCTGACATTCATACCACACATCCTTCTTTTAACCTTGTAATCACTCATGATCCCTGTCCTCAACAGGGGTCCATACATGCTCACAACCTGTCATAAATGCAGCTGTAGTTCACCTTCCTCCCCAGCTCACCTTACTACCTGGGCCCAACCCTCGCCTGTACACAGGTATCTCGCTTCCTCCACTGCTGGCCCACAGGGAACTCTGCACATTTGATTGCCTCACATGCATGAGTGCATGCACACACATCTGAGTACCTGACCTGGGTAGCCCTGGACTGATCAGAAATGGAGTCCTAAAGATCGTAAATTCTTGCCTGGAATGTGAAACCTATCTTGCTCCATGATTCTTCTCCAGTGTCTAATCTAGAGAGAGACAATCCTGGTGATGCTGGATTTTCATTCTAGCCCAAAATATCTACAAGGATTTATTATAGTTCTTCTAAGCGAAGGCCCCTCTGCTACCTCTGAATACTGTTCTTAGGTCACTTAATCGACCCTGAGTCTGGATATCTTTTTCAAAGCTTGTTAAAGGCCCATCTCTGCCAGAAGCCCTGGCTGGTTAATTCCTCTGGACTTAGTCCCTTTCTGCCCCCTTCCCTCTTCTCTGCCATCAGCTACCACACTGGCATTGAACAAAAGCACAGAGGCCTGCCGAGGATTGGGCTTGTGTGAACTGCTTGCCCCTGCCCACTCATCCACTCTATCCACAAGTCCCCTAGGACAGGGTGAGATCTCCTCTCTCTTTGCTCCCCACAGCACCTCAGCCTGGGGTCTGCCTAGGAATTACTCAGCCCTGGAGAGGACAGAGCCCCGAGCAGATGGTACATGTGGAGGAATGGAAAGGTGTGGGCAGGGTAGTAAGAGAGAGGCTTGCTCAAAACTGCAAGGGCAAGGCCAACATCAGAACCTGAGACCTGAGACGGGCCTTCCCTACTGAATGACCTACAGGCAACTGCCCTTAACTGGTCCGGCAACATTTAGCTCTTCTTACTCTAGCAATGAATGAGCTGCCCAGGCTTAGTTGCTTTGTCAGCTTTTCTGCCAGAAATACTCTCTGATGAGGAGAGAAGAGAGAAACCTAGAACTACGGAGAACAAGGCGGGCAGGTCTCCTATGGCAGGGAGTTAGGGAGACACCAGAGATAAGGGGCCTTGAGGGAATCAAACCTTTCTCTATTCCTAGGTCCACTGAGGAGGCAAGAGCTCGGATGCAGTCAGAAATAAGAAGAGAATCATATATTTGTTTGCAATCTATTTTTAATAGCTTATAAACATGTTTTGTTGGTAAGCAAGGGCTTCTTTGCTCTTAACCAGGGCCTGGCAGGGCTGCCAAGCAGGCTCAGTCCATTTGCCCCTGAGAACACCTTACCTCAAAGGCTTTCCCATCGAAGGCACAAAACCTGACACCAAGAGAAGCAACAGTTCTCCAGTGACAGGCCCCATACTGTCTGAGGACTGTAATGGTGGCCCCTCACAGTGGGCCCCACAGAGAAGGGGGATCAGGGCTGTTCATCAAAAAAGGTGAGGAGACATGGGGAAAGCCAGAAGAAACCACCAGAAAAGGCTGGAATTGCATCTTCCCTTCCTTCCTCTCTTCTCCCTCCTGTCTACCACGAGGTGGTCATCAACCAGCCCAGGACCACAGAGCACTGCCTTCAACAGCCAGGGTGCAGGAACTGAGGAATTAAGCTATAGCCAGGCGTCTGGAAGGGAGAAGGCTGCTGTTCGAATTTAATTTTCACTGACTTCTCCCACCATTTGGGTCCCTCCTCTCCTCTCTGGGGACACTGGGAAGGTCAATATGGTGATAGCTGAAGAGTTCTTCGTCTTGTTCTCTGGGAGACAGTTGCTGAATCTGAGGGCTATTATAATTTCTGCACATAAGGTCAACCCACACTCATTGTCTCACTGGGGGTGGGAGTGGAGGCAGCAATGGTGTGAAATTCCCAATCCCACTACCAGGGGTGAACTTTTTCTGAAGATACAATAAATGCAAAACTCATCTGTCTAGAGAAAACCTGTTCAAACAACTTCAGAGGTAAATGTTCACTCTACTAAGGGATCCTTCACACACACACACACACACACACACACACACACCTTCCTATTTATAAAGGAGGAAATTAAGTCACAGAGAAATACTATGGTGCCAAAGCATAGAGGAGGACAAGGCGCCTCCCCTCCAGAAGGAGCCCCCCCAAAAATATTCCTTCTGCCACATCACTCTCTCTGAAGTCCACAAAGACATCTGCCTCTGTGCAAACTCCTTTTAGGACTTGCCATGTACATGCTTATCCTTTAATTAATGGGATGCAAATCTACAAGGGGAAGGTTGGCTCTAGAGCCATCCTAAGGGCCTTTCCTCCCTCAGACTTCTTTGGAAGTTACAGAGAACATGATGGACACACTCGGTCTCACAACAGTGAAGGGAAAGTTCTGCCCAGCAATGTAGGATACATTCATTTATTTACTGAGGAACTTCTTTGTGCAGATATTGTGGAAGGTGTTAGAGTCCAGTCTTCACAGAGTTGCGAGTTTTTAAACTTACATTTTTACACAAGATGCAGACTGTTATAGTTTGGATTTCAAATGTGCCCTAAAATTCATGTGTTAAAGCCTTCCCTGGTTGCCAGCTGACAGGCTCTTTTTTCCCTGAGACAGGGTCTCATTTTGTAGTGCAGGCTGGCCTTGAACTTGCTATGTAGCCTAGACTCACCTCAAACCCATGGCAGTCCTACTGCCTCAACCTCACCAATGCTAGGATCACCAGCATGCGCCACCATGCCTGGTTTTGGTGGGCTTTTGGGTGATGATTGCACCATGAGGGCTTTAATTTTATCAAGTGGATTGATCCATTAAAAAGGTCACAATCAATGGCATTGCTGGGAAGTGAGTGGAAACAGGAGGTGGAGCCTAGCTGAAGGAAGTGGGTCAGGGGGCCACGACCTTGGGGGCTATGCCTGGTCCCCAGCCCCTTTGTCTCTGGCTCCTCTCTGTTACCTTCTTTGCTTTTGGCTGCCATCATGAATTTTCTGTTCTGTTCTGCCTCACCACAGACAGAAGGAGCCAAGCGACCATGGACTAAATAAAGCCCCAGAAGCTGTGAGTCAGAGTGGCCCCTTCCTTCTTGGTAAGCTCACTGGTGAAACAGACGGCCGCAGCAGAGGCATGGGAGGAGACTGGAGATGATGGAGAACATAGAGAGACCCACCCAAGACTCAGGAGAGGTGAGCAATTGAGGAGGCCCCTTGGGGCAGCTGGCAGGATGAGGAAGGCTTAGCTAACTAGAGGAGGTGAAGGAAGAGGCAGACAGAATAGAGTGTGCCACACACGGGCAGAAGGAAGGGTGTCCCAAAAGAAAAGAAATAGGTCCATTACATCTGTAATGATTCCCTGAGGCTCCTTCCCAGTACGGACTTCCTAGAGGCTGTGGAGTACCAGATTCCAGATTAAGGGTACCATAGTAGCCATACACAACCTACAAGCCTTTGCTTTGGGATTTCTGCTGAGCCCACCAGGGAAGTTGAAATGAGTTGCTGCAGCCCCAGCAGTGGAAGAAAAGGGCATTTGTCCACTGTAAGGCTCATGGGGCATCCCTCCTTGGGAGGGAGCTGAGTAGGACACAAGGACTGATCATAGTCCTCAGACCTGGGAGACACCTCATCCCAGAGCCCCTTTCCAGAATAGCAGTCCCAACCCTCAGCCAAGGCTCCCCACAGAGCTCTGTCCACTTGAGACCTCTGGTGGGATAGGTAAGGAAAGTGCTTCTGTTTAGGGGGGCCCAGGGTGTACCTTAGCCAACCAGTCACATTCCACAGGTTGTCCAGCACCAGTGTGGCTACCAGGGACCCACCTAGGCCCAGGGCACAGATTAGCTTTCACCAGGAGCAGCCAACCATTGCCCATAGGTGAACACTGGCCCACAGCCTGCTTTGTAACTAAATTGGTTTCTTATTGCTGGGGAAGAATACCTGACACTCACAACTTAAGGGAGGGGAAGTTTACCTGGACTTACTATAGTTAGCTGGCCCCAAGGAAGAGGGGTATGGAGGAAGAGAGCTGCTCACTTCATGGTGATCAGGAAGCACAGAAAGAAAGAGGAGCTGAGGGGCTGGGGAGATAGCTTGGCAGTCTAAGTGCCTGCCTGGCAAGTGCAAGGACCTGGGTTTGATCCCCAGCATCACATGCTGGGCTGGCCCCAGGCGCAGAGCCAGCCACCAAAACCGGACATGGTGGCGCATGCCGGTAATCCCAGCACTGGAGAGGCTGAAAACAGGAGGACCATTATGAGTCCAAGCTGTTTAGTGAGACCCTGCCCCAAATAAATAAATAAGAAAGAAAAGAGGAGCTGGACAAGAAGAGAAACCCTTCAGGCCACTCCCTCAGTGACCCCACTCCATTTGGCTAGACCCCGCCTCCCAACAACAGGAGGCTGGCTATCCCACCACATAATCTAATCACCTTCCAAACACCTGAGACTTTGGGGGCCTATATATTTATTTATTTATTTTTTGTATTTTAGGGAAAGGTTTACAGGATGTTCAGGGTCTCACTACTAGGTCGGACTTGTAGTGATCCACCTGTTTACAGCCTCCTCAGAGCTGGGAGTACAGGCACGCACCACCGTGCCCAGTCTCAATCATGGTCTCAGTGCGCCCCAGGGGTGGGGCCAGCATGAACCCCCGGCCCCTGCACCTGCTTGCAAGCAGACACTTTAATCCGCTGAGCTATTTGGCCAGCCCTTGGGGGCCATTTTAGATCTAAAACGCAACACCCATTCACTTGCATATTATCTATGGCTCTTTTGTGTTACACTAGCAGAACTAAATATGGTCTGAGACTATTCACACTCTGGCCCTCACAGAAGTTTACAGCATGCTTGGCTACATGAACTGTGAACTTTGAATCCTTGCATGTGTTTCAAGCAATCCCTGAAAATCTGCCTCTGGCAACTCCAGCTCACCAAATGTCCTGGCCTCAAAAACTGTCAGCCCCGAGACAAGGAATGTGCAGAGCCTCCTGTGGGCATAGCTGAGAAGAGCTCTCAGCTGGGCATGCAAGATGGGGTCCCACAGAGCAACGGACTGTGGAGCCCTTGAACCTTGAGCCTGATATGAACTGAGCCTGCTTTGTGGGGGTAAATGAAAGTCTCAGAAAATATTAACATATAGCAGCTGTGAGCAAAGTGTCAGCGGAGACAAAGGCTGCGCCATGGAGAGGCCAGGGTTGCTGGAGAACAGAAAGAGGGCCCCGTGCTCGACCCTGCAACTTATACGATAGAGAGGCCCTGTCCAAGGATATGGTTGTCTGGCAGCTGCCTTATCAGTACCCAATCCTGAAGGGTTTGCACATTCCCCTCCTGGCCCCATGATGACAGCTGAACTCAGGCCAGAAATGTAGACCAGCCTGTCTGGATGGCAGAGAAAAGGAAGCAAGTGAAGTCTAAGAGAGAGAAATTCCCCAGAGGGCTGGAGGATTGTTTAGCTCCTTCTCTGGGGAGAGCTTCGTTACCCGGCTGGAGAAAAGGATCTTTCCAGCAGATGAAGCTTGAGGCTGATACAGTTAGAAAGTTCTCCCCAGGCCCATCTTTCCTGGGTGGCTCAGGACACAGATCCTGGAGCCAGGTAGTAGCTCTGCTACTTCCTCACTCTGCACTTTTGATCAAATAAGTTTATCTCCCTGTACATTTGTTTTCATACTTGTAAAGGGGATAAAAAATTTGCTTCACAATTTTAAATAAGATGCTATTTGCATAATTATGGAAAAGGATAGCTGGTGTGTGGTAAATTCCACATACAGGATAGTCGCTAAACTTATCCAAGGTATTTTTTTTAAATGTATTTAGTAAAGGGTCTATAGGGTTTCACTTCATAGATTGGACTCATAGTGATTCTCCTGTTTTCAACCTCCCAAGCGCTGAGATTACAGGTGCGCACCACCATGCCCAGTCTCAATAGTTGTCTCGGCGTACCCCATGCGTGGGGCCAGCAGGGCACACTGGGGATGGAATCCCAGCCACTTATCCAAGTTATTAAATTCTTATATTTACTTGCTCTTATGCTAGATTCAAGATTAAAATAAGTAGGTAGCAAAAGGCAAGAGATATTTCCTCTAGTGTTCAATAGTATGGTGGATCCAGATGGCTTGGTGTTTGGCTAAAGAATACAATCTGTGTAGGCAGAACATTCTGCGACCTGGTGGCCCGCCCTCCTGCTCCTTAGCACTAGGCTACCTAGCACTCTGTTGAATGTGCACCAGTCCAGCCCACCAGAATCCTTTTCTTGACCAAAATAGATCCAAGAGGACTCCTGAGCTCCCGTTGGAGGTGTTATGGATGTCCAAGACTTCGGTGGTGTGTGCCCCATCAAAGGCCATGGAAAGATAAGCAAGATCTCAGGGATGAAGCTGACATCTGGAGTCCCACAACCTGGCCGTTCTCCCTGCCCACAGCTCCCTCACAGGTAAAAATCTGCCCCCAAGTGCCAGACACAGCTTCTGCTGCATTGGGGTGCTGGTTACATTATGTTTCTGACCTGCAGCTGTCAGCTGAAACCACTGAAACTCACCCTTTTGTCTCTCTTGTTGTCTGGGGGCAGGGCTTTCCAAATCCAGGCTTTTGAAAAATATTTAGTAATTACCTATTGTGTACTAGGCACTGTGTCAGGCATCTTACTCAGGTTGAGACATTTGAGGCAGGAGTGAATGAGACACCAACTAGATGCGCCAATAACATCTTGTTGCCTTGCTCCTGGGATTGACTTTCAGGCGTCAGGGTAACTGCAGGAGGCCCTTCCCTGGTGTTCCTATCTGTCCATCCCAAAGATGGCAGGGTGGGCAGTCCCTGACCCAGGTTGAGCCAGCTGCAGTTGCTTGTGATTAATGGCCTCTATTAACAGCCTGTTGTAAACTGATCAAGTACCTCGTGCTCATGAACTTCTCACCTCTGTGAAAGCCCACACCCGTGACTATTCTTTAACCCCTGAAACCCCTGTTTCCCCTAACTTCAGAGACAGGATCTCAGAATGAGAGATGTTCAAAACACTTTCTGAGTAGAAAACAGCCTGGTTAACTCTCTGGGGTAAAAGGCCCAATCCCAAAGCCTGGTTTCACATGGGGGGAGCTTCGGGGAGCCAGGAGAGGGGAAATAAGGAGAGCTGCCTCAAGCCACCAGCCACATGGGCTGGGCCAGGTAGCTTCTTCCAGTCAGGGCTTTGGGTTGCTTATCTGTTAAGTGAAGGGTTGGCCCAAAAGGAGTCTCAACAATGGCTCAGAGCTCAGGAATCTACAGAAATCACACACAGTCCAGGCCTCCTACCTACCATTTCTTTATATCCTGAGAGAATATCCACAAGTATGCACCCCCCCATCCCCCCACCCCCCGCCGTCTGCCCAATTAGGTTGGCTTCTTTTAAGTCCATTCTAAACATTTTTTAAAAAAAGAACTCAGCATTCCTTGCCAGAGGGATGTGCCAGATTCCTAGCCCGAAGAAACTATTCCACTTCTAACATGTTTTCACTTTCCACTCTGGGGTCTTTCTTTTATCCCTAAAGGGTATTGAGATCCGTAGGGTTCAGCGAACGCGCAGCTGGGAGATGAGAACCCTCAAGGCAGTGAGCTTGCCTCTGTCCCTCCCTCTCTGTCTCACAACGCCCCTGCGGGCCTTTAAAACCACAGCTCCCTCCAGCTATGAGTGCAATGTGAGGCAGGCAATCTCTCGAGTGTGAAGTGAGTACGTGTAAAAACGGCGGATTAGTGTCTCCGTGCTGCTATGTCTCCCGGGATCAGCAGAACCCAGCCTCCTGCTCGCCAGTGCCCGGAGCGGCGACCTCATGCAGGCGCCGGGAGCGCGCGGTGGTCAGCGCGCCCCCCACGGGTCGGGCTCCCTTTCCGCAGCAACCTTAGCTTCTGAAAAGCTTATGTCTGTCGCCGCCCAGACTACAGAGCCAGGGACAGGCCTCCGGGACGTCCCTAACGGGCTACCTCAAGCTTCCCAACCCCCCCTCTACCCTAGGAGAAAACGGGAGTTGCCCCTTCCCTGGGTCTCCCTTCCAGGAACCCTCCTGGCTCGGCGTGTCCCTGGCCTGTCCCTAGCAAGGGGGCAGTGAGCAAGGGGGCAGCGAGCTGGGGGGCAAATGCCAAGGGAGACTTGTCACATTGTTCCCCAGGTTAATTACCTAGGGGAGAGAAATCTGAGAAGCGTCCTTCTCCGGCACAACAAGTCTGTCGCCTGGCAAAAGATTCTTAATCTTTCCTAGGTGACAGCTGCTGGCATGAGACAGAAATGTCCTCATTCTAAGGCCACCACCTGCCCTACAGGGTTGCAAAAGACCCCAGCGGTTGGGACCTAGGGCAGAGCCCTGGTGGGATGGGTGAGAGGGACTGGACAGCTGCACTGTGGGTTACTCCAGGGCGAGGCTAGGGTGGGCTTGTCCAGAAGAGAATCCTGCTCCTGCTTAGCCTACCCCCTGCTGTGTAGCTCCAATGCAATGCACTTGCCCTTTGCATCTACATGGGCAAATATTTAACCTTTCCATTTTTACCCTGGCTTAGTGAATCTGGATGTCTAGCACAGGGCTTGACACATAGTAGGCATTCGATATTTGTTTGTTGGAAATACAAATCCATCAGCTTGTCTGTCTCCCAGGGAAGGAGGCATTTCATCACCCGGTTATGGTGGTTCACATTACTGCTGCTAGTAAAAAGTTAATCAACCTGGTGGACGCATATTTCACCTTTAAGGCAAGTTAGGGTCAACTGAGGATGATTTCTATTGTAATGCTGCTAGAGCTGATGGAGTGGTGCCGCCTGCATCTACTGGGATGCCTGAGGCCCAGGGTTTGCTATAGCCAAGGAGTTCAAGGCCAGCCTGGGCAACATAGTGAGACCCTATCTCTAAAACAAGCACAAATAAATCAAAAGCATAATGCCACTCTCTCTTGGGAATGGGCAGCAAAGGATGGAGGTCTGAGGGGACTCGGGCTCACTGGCCCTGGTGCTAGTCAGAGCTTCCAATTTATGATGGAGTTGACCTTGGACACCACTTGAGGTGTCTTGACCTTTCTGCCAAGGAGCAGGCAAGGACCAACTCTGGTCTAGGAATTGCCATCCTTCTCTTGTGGACTCTGCCTACTGGATAGCAACAATGCTCCCAAGGTAGGGGTGTTCAGCCAATTCATTTCCCCTCCCCCAGGCATGGCATGAATGGTGCTCTCATATTTGCCATTTTTTAGACTATGGGAATTTCCCACTTCTTTTGAACAAATCCCATTTTCCTTGGGTTAATCAGTTCACATATACATTTGTGTAAGTGCAGATATAAACCATTTTGAGTTTCCATTTGGTACAAAGCACTGTGGGAATCATTCCTTCTTTAGACAATCTGATAAGAAACTGAGAGATCTCTCCCAACTCCTTCTCTTTCTGTCTACTTATTGGAGTCCTGGACAACTCACTCTATTCTTCTTCCCAAGTCAGCTACAATCCCCCCCGATTTCTTTTTCAGAACAAGGATCCTACACTTGTCATGCTTGCTCATCACTTGTCATGGATCTGAGCCCTTTGTCGCACTGACTGCTACCCTCAGTAGATTCCTCTCTGTGATCTTTGTGGCATGTGTCCCTAAAGGGAACAGAACTCCCAGCTCTGGGCTCCCTCTGCAGAGTGGGGTGGCCCTTCTTCTAGATAAAATGAGGTATCGAGTCCTAAGCCCAGTCAGCCCAGATCAGCTTAGCTTATTTGTTCTTGTCAGTCACATCACCTTGCTCTATTTATAGTACTTATCCCCCTCATCTGTTTATGTGAGTGGTAAACTGAGGCTCAGTCCTCATTTTAACCATGCACAACTCTTTTTGGATGAGGGCCCACCTACCTGCACACACACAGCTTTGTGCTTTCTGCAATATGTGAGATATGTGCTCTACCTTCATGGTAAGGTCTTTACCAAACTGTATGTCCTTGAAAACTCTCTCTAGGGCTGCTGACCAGAACACTTAAGCCCCCTCTTTTAGTCAGAAAGCCCCTCTATGAATCTGCAAATTTGAGATCACCCTTATGCCCTCCTTCAAATGTACCTTCACATAGTCATGTATGATTTTGTATTGTATAACTCTGAGTACCCTGTTACCTAGCAATTCCACTCACTGGTACATATACACACATAAGAGATGAGTGCAGATGGTCACCAAAAACCAAATAAACCAAAAACAAAATAAAGAAAACATTTACAGTCCTCACAGCTTCATCCACGATAGTTGAACCAGGAAACAACCCAGTGTCGACCTGTAGGAGAAACAGAAGTAAACTGGGGAATTTTCATTCAATGGACTACTGTTTGGTGTGGAGTTCCTTGTGATATCCAACATGTATCACAATATCTGCTTGGGTTGACTGGGAGGCAAAAGACTGTTAAGTCCCAAGAGTTGGAACATCTTAAAGAAAGGATGTTTTGCCAGCTCCGGCAGAGATGGGCCTTGGAAGGGGCCAATCAGATTAAAATTGATTATTCAGCCAAACTCTCTGTCAGGCCTTGCTTGTCTTCCTTTGGTACCTAAAACAAACACCTGTGCTTAGCATAACTCTGTTGCCTTTGTTGTTTGTTCTCAATAAATCTGGGGGCTTGAGTCAGTTTAGGCTTTACTGAATTGGTGAAGGCCCCTGGTTTTCTGGCTAACTGATTCTCTGTCTCTCAAGGCTTCACTCATCTCTCACAGGGTCGTGGACTGAATCCGGCAACATGGCAGTGCAAATTATGACCTATGGTTCATGCAATAACACAGATCATTTTCAAAGGCATGATGAAGAGAAAACAAAAACCCAGACACAAGTGAAGCATCAGTCATATCTTCCCTAACTAGGAGATGTCCAAAACCAGGTAAAAGCGATCTGTATAATGAGAACACCGGTCACTTTGGGAGAGCAGGAAATGCACGCACTGGGTTAAGGCATGAAGAGATTTCTGGGAAACTAGAGACGGTTTATGTCTGCACTTACACAAGCATATACACAGGGGAAATTCCTTAGGCTGTTTAATTAAAATTTATGAGCTTTATTGTGTGCTAATTAGAACTCAAAATAAACACCAAAGAGCATCTATCAAAGTAAAAAAAAAATGCTCCTCCCTGCTGTCCATGATTTTCCATGAATTATCTCCCATGTACATAGAAATACCACTCTAATTCAATTCTTTCACCTCCAGCTTAGGGAAACTGAAACCCTGTTCCATGTCCCTTTCAGGCTTCACAGCAGAGATGATGAACACCAGCACCCCAACTCCCAGGCTCAGGTTCTACATGCTTTACAATGAATGCAGCTTGCTGTGTGTCTCAGCGTAAAGGCCTTGGGTTCAACCCCCATTGCTGGAAAAGAAAAAAGCCATAGTATCACTATGTATCACTACCCTAAAGCATCCCACCTTTCCCCCACAAAAAGGCTGTATCTTATCTAGAGAGACACCCTGTGACAGCATACCTGGGGGTGCATTTTCTGAACTACATTATGAAAAGTACCGCCATGGAGTAGTCTCAGAAAGACCATCAGTGACAGATGGCACAGAAACCTTGGATCTTTAAACCTTGAGACTGTAGTTTGTGAAGACTCAGAGGTCACAAGGCTAAGCTACTTCCCTACCAATACTAACATGTTTTTGCCTTTTTCACTCTCATTTTCCTTCAAGTTTCAGTAGAGTTTTTTCCAAAGTTAGATGACAGGTGGCATCACTACTGATAAAACTGACACAGATGTGAGAATCCAGCTGTCTTCTATCAACCACAGAAACAGATTTACCGGGTGGAAAAAAAAAAAAAAAAAAGGAAACCAATGCTATTTTTGTCAATTTTGCTTTTAGAAGGTTTTTTTTTTTTTTTTTAATCAAAAGATGCTTATCTGGGTAAAATGTTTATTGTTATATTAAAATAAATACTTTGAAATTTTTGTTTCAGTGTTAATACTATAAATATAATTAGAGGGAACAGGCTGAAACAAAACCTTTCTGGCATCTTAAATACTTTTTAAGAGTGTAGGGGCCTGTGAGATAGCTCAGGGGACTAAAGTGCCTGCTTAGGCAAGCTCAGGCAAGTTCAGGGACTGCGGTTTCATCCTGCACCACGTGCCAAGCCAGCACTGCCCTCAGGGCAGGCTGAGCTGGCCAGAGTCTGTGTGTAGTGGTGCTGGGGAGGCTGAAAGCAGGAGGATCTCCTCGAGTGTGAACTTAGTAGTGAGACCTTGCAACAACCAAATACATTAAAAAAAAATTAAGAGTGTAAAAGTACATAAGACCAAAAAGATGAAAAGGTGTTATGGTAAACATGTCTCTTTGGGGCAATCTGAGGCCCTGTAGGCTGGCTCTCTCCTACAAGTCAGCTTAAACTAGAATCTAATCCATGTGAATTTGGTTCCAGAAACTAAGCAGACTCAGTATTATAAGCTGAAAAATAAGCACAAAACCAAAATATTTTATGTAGTTAAGGAAAATGAAATAATAGTGAGCTGTTGAGCTGGGGAGATAGTTCAGTGGCATAAGTACCTACCTGGCAAGTGCAAGGTCCTGAGTTCAATCCCCAGTACCAAAAAAAAGGTAAGCTGTTATCCTATACTTATGCAATGCTGTGAATTCTGTGCCCAGAAGCATATGTGCAGAAGGGGAAGTTGAACCAGGAAAAACAGGAGAAGAACACTGTATCCCTAAATCTATGTGCCCCATGGCACCTAGTGAATGAGGGCCAGAGGAATGCCTGGTGGAAAGTGGCTCTTGTGTTCAAAGTCGTGTGTGTGTGTGTGTGTGCACGTGTGCGCACATAGTACACTGAGAAGAGTTTACGTCATTTATTAAACTTTGGTTAAAATAACACTTTTATTCCAAGCTTTGTTCAGTTAAAGTACAATTGTTCTTTGGTTAATCATAGCTTTAGTCTCTTGGTATTAGAAGTGCAGTGGGTATATGAGGGACAAGTTTGGGAGCCCTGGGTAAAAAGAGTGGGCCTGTCCAGGCCAGCACCAAGCTGAGAGAGAATGCAGCACAGGAGGCCCCCACTGCCCTCAGCTCAGCACAAATCCTGCCTTCGTCAGACAGAGTGATGCATCAGGGCATCCAAGAATGGTACCCATCCTAGAACCTGATCTGCCATCCACTTGCGACACCAAGTATGTCAAAGGGGCCTCTGAACCCCAAGTTATTGCCCCTCTGAGCATCCTGTAAGTAAATTTTACCCCTATGGCTTTGTGTTAGCTCTAGGTTGGATGATTTTTTTTTAAGTTAAGGTATAGTTTCTATTGTAAAAATGAAGAAATTCATTGTCTCATAGAAGCTTGAGGCTATGGGGCACTGAACTGCTAAGCTTTGCTGGAGATCAGAGGAAAAGGAGAAGTATACAGCTGATGGAAGGGAGAGCAGGCACAGTTTAGGGATGGTGCCAGCTGTCCTGTCCCAGTCAGGAAAACCAAGAGTGGGGATAGACTGGGGAGGAACTCGGCTCCTAAGCACTGGCGTAGGTGCCAAGACCTGGCCTCATTTGGCCAGACTGACACTAGGCTTGTTGAGGTGGAAGCAGGTACAAAAGAGGAGAGCTGAGGGAATGGGTTTTGGCCTCAGTCAGTTGTTGAACTCCAACCCTGGGAGCGGAAGCAGGGGCCCAGGATATAGACGGATAGTCCTTGGAGGGCAGAGCTGATGCGTCCAGAGCTTCTCTTGGCCCCTTCTGCTGGAGAGAACGCATTCATTCCTGGCCTCTTCTGGTCCTCATGCTGCCAGGGAGCTATAAGTTGGGGTCTCCAGCTCAGCCCTGGGCTCACACCTTCAGTTCTGTGCTGTGCAGCGCTGGTCCTGGCTTATCTTCCTGCCTTCCTCCCCTTCACTTGTCCTATCCGTTGCTCATAATCTTTCTTTGTTTCAATTTTTACCTCTTGAAGAAATGCTTCGTTCTTTATGTGACAGCCCTCTCAATATTTGAAAGTATTGTAGTTTCAGATTGTTTGAACTCCTTGGATCATTTATTCTGCATTTGTTTAATAAATATTTAATTTTTAAAAAGACAACAAGATGGAACAAGGTGAATGTTGTAACACAGGAAAGCTGAAGCACTGCAGAAGGGGTCCTAACAAGTTATACCAAGTTTTCAAGGCAGCCTTTGCTTTTTCTTGCTTGGTCAGGTTTAAAAAATACAAGCTATTCCCTTTTCTTTCTTGGTCGGGTTTGAGAATTGTCTGCCTATCCCTTAAGTGGGAGTCTCGGGACAGAAGCGAAGGTGGGTCTTGTTGCCGTGGTGATAGCGAGGTTGGTTTGAGAGGTTGCTTGGCCAGCCAATAGAAGTTTGTGGGCGGGGCCATCTCGGTCTCTTGCAGCTACCTCGGGGCTTGCAGGTTTGTGGACTAGGCTTGGGAAGAGTGGGCCTGGGGTTAGGGGGGAGTAGGGGCTTCGGGGGGCCCGCTCAGGCGCCAAATCCCCGGGAGAGGGTGTCGGTGGCTTTTGCTGTCGGATTAGGGAACCCATATTTTGTACTTGGAGTTTCTGTCGGCCAGAGCTGGGAGGAGCTGTCGGGCTGTGGAGGTGGAGATGGCGGAGGATGGTGGGACAAAACGCTGGGGTCAGAGCTGGGCCTGGCCGGCGCATCCGGGGGCTCCTGGCGGCCGTATCTAGACCCCCTGCCCCGCCGGATGCCCGAAGAGACCATTGGAAAGCTGGAGACTTGAGAGAGAGGGAAAGGCTTTTGCTGACCCTGTTTAAGAGGCCCTGGTATCTTGGCGCCCAGCCCCATTTCCACGTCCTAGCAAGATGATTCAGGCTGCAGTGTGGCCACTTTCTCCTACTCCATGGCTCTTTTTTTTTCTTTAGGTGCCTGGTCCTGCTAGCCCAGCAAGCCTGATAAGCATGAAGCTCCTATCTCTGGTAGCGGTTGCCGGGTGCTTGCTGGTGCCCCCAGCTCAAGCCTACAAGGTGAGGGAGGCGATCCAGCTGCACCTCAAGCACCAGCCCCCTGCCTGCAGCCCCCTCCCTCCAAATAGCTGAGGCCTTGCTCACTGGGGAGGGAGTGACCTCTTGGGCACAAACCGCAGGGAGGGGTAGGGTGGGGCACAAGGCAGAGGTCCTGCGAGGAGATGGACCTGTGATGGAAATTCAGCAAGAAAGCTTGGGGAAGTTAAGTTCTTCTCTCCACCTCCTTCTCTCAGGTAAAATAGTAGTGGTTAGACCTACAGCTCAGCTAGAGACAATCAGATCACATCGCAGTGCAAAACTGTTCCTTGAAGATAAAGTCGTATACAGATGGAAGTTTTTGTTATGACGGGGGCCCACTTAGGTGTGGGCTCCTTAGATAACTCCCTTTCCTTAAGGATAGAGGACCAGGAGCTTAATGTGGAGGGGGCTGTGGAATCTGAGGTTCTGAGGATCAGAGGCTTTGAGGAAAGGTTGAGTCAAGTTTTGCTCCTGTTCCCTCCAGGGAATCCTAATTTTACCCATTTCGCGGGGGGGATTTTCAAAGGAATTGCATAAGTATTTCCATGGGAAACGTGCACATCTCTACCTTTTTTTTTTTTTTTTT
>NDGM011070162.1:0-10433 GCA_002564305.1 Octomys mimax
TCCCAGCACTGGGGAGGCTGAGACAGGAGGATCACTATGAGTCTGAACTGTGTAGTGAGACCCCGTATCAAATAAATAAATAAAAGATTAAAAATTTTAAAAAAGAAAAAAGAAAGTTATCAACCCATGCATGATGATGATATATATATATCTCACCACCGGGATACACGCCCAACCTTGAATCATTTCCTATCTGGATTAGATGTCATAGCATGTGCTTTCCGGGCAAGCACTTATTCCACCGAGATATCTCCGTGACCCAGTAAGTTATAATTTGGAGTTACTAACCCATAATACAGAATATCCTGGAGGTATTCTTACTGAAAAATCTATTATGTAAAATTTCCAATGAAGTAATACAGTAATGACTATATTACTTGAGTGAATTAGTAACAAAATTGGAAATAATATACTAATGACTATATTATTTGAGTGAATTTGTAATGAATTTCAATATCAAACCCATGCAGAGAATGTAAAGAACTTAAGGACATGTATAAATTGTCTTGAATTTCGAAACATTAACAGTTTATATGTATTAGATAGATATTCATTTGACTGTATAACTAAGAACTTCCCTTGCATATTTTACTGTTTAACTTAGCTATGTGTTCCAATCCATATAGGAAATGATTCGAGGCTGGGGGCGCAGCCCAGTGGTGACGCATGATCCTGCCTTGTTTGATGCCTTAGGTTGAATTCCTCTTAGGTCTGCTAAAACAGAGAACAAAGAATATTTATCCAAAAGCCAGTTATTTATAATGGGAGGAAAGAAATGATTAATTTCTTTTTTTCTTATTTTAGGCTAGGACCTACGGGGTGTTCAGGGTCTCACTGTTAGATCGGACTTGTAGTGATCCACCTGTTTACAGTCTCCCAAGGGCTGGGCTTACGGTGTGCTCCACCACGCCCAGTCTCAGTTCCCGTCTCAGTGTGTCTCAGGGGCAGGGTTGGCGTGACAGACCACCGGGGAATTGAACCCCCGGCCCCTGTGCCTACTTGCAGGTGCTTTCATCCGCTGAGCTATTTGGCCGGCCCAATATTTTCTTCCTAACTTCAATGGTGACCTTAGAAAACAATTCAAACAATTTCCTGAATAACAATGATGATGGTGGTGATGAAAGCAAATAGCATTCACTAAGATCTTTTTCAGAGTTCATTCTCCACAGCTGATTTATTTACATTAATTTTTCAAATGATCACATCCATCATTTCAAAGTTTAGGAATATGAGTCAGGTGTGTGATTTTACATATGGATAGTAGTGTCAGCAACACTTGAATCATGGCACTCCTACTTGAAAAGCTGTTACTTTTGCTCTAAGTTGTTTTTTGATGGGGAAGAAATATGTTCCTTTCTTCTATTGTGTCCTTAATTTAAATATGCTTAATAAGACAGCAAATATTTTAAAAATATATTTGTTCTACTGTAAAATATCATAAAATAGATTGAAATAAATACATGAATATGTCATTCCTGTTTTGTTTGTTAACTTACAATATTTTAATTTTCATTTTAAAATTTAATTCTAAGGGGCTGGTAAAATAGCTCAGCAGACTAAAGTGCCTATTTAGGCAAGCTTAGGCAAGCACACCGACCACAGTTCAATCCCATGCACCACATGCAGCACCAGCCCTGCCCCCAGGGTTGGCTGAGCCAGCCCACAGTCTGGGTTGGTGGCACATACTTATAATCTCACTGCTGGGGAGGCTGAAATCAGGAGGATCACTAGAAGTCCAAGCTGCATAGTGAGACCTGGTAGTAACAAAACACATTTAAAAAAAATAGTTCTAAGAGTTCTGTATAATGTTATTTTCTTTAATTTTCAAAGAAAATACATTATTTTAATAATTAGTTTATTTATATAGAGAGTTTATTAAATACTGCTTTTTGACTGGATTCCATTTTCTTTTTATCTTTGCTAATTTATTTCCAAGTATAAATAGAAAATTAGTAGCTTGAATGCACATTTGATTAACTGCTTCCTGACCTTGGGTCAATATCTCTACTTGGTTTTGTTACTGTCCATGAGAGACTCAATTCCCTGGTGGACTAATTTAAATAAGCTGATGTACAATATTAATTAAGTATACTGGTAAGTGCAAAAACAGTGAAGTATTTCTGGAGCAAAAGATCAGCTCTTCTTTCTTTGGCAAGTATATACTTTATTCTAATGTAGGCTTACTGGAGCTGACTGTGGTGGAGTGCAAACTTGTGGTCAACTTGTTACACCCCACTGAACTGAACCAGAGTGGTGCTTAGTGTGGGAAGCCCACCTGAGGACTATTCCAGAAGGATAAGAGGACTAGAAAAGCTGTTGAGAGGCTGTTAGGAAAGCTCTTTGGAGAAGCTATTGGATTTGTTGGAAGCTAATGGTTCTCTTGGGCGAATCTGCTGTGGGACCTTGCCATGCTGGCTTTCCTGGTGAACTTTGTTATTCTTATTGAAGGAGGAGATTGGGACCTCACTGTTGTCACTGAGATTGGCTGCAGTTCATTTTGGGAGATTTCTGATTCTCACTTTGAGCATTACTGCATGGATCCAGAGGGGAAGATTGGTCACTGCTCTGTCTCCTGCAGAAGCTTGTCATTTTGGCTTTCTTTCTTTCTTTTTTTAAATTACTTTTATTGAGAAACAAATTGCAATGAGACAGTTTCTTTCTTTCTTTTTTTAAATTAATTTTATTGAGAAACAAATTGCAATGAGACAGGTTAGTAGGACAGTTACAAAAATTAATACACTGCATACTGTTGTCTTTGTAGTAGTTATTCATAATATAAGATGCAGCCATGATATCTTGTCCAAACACTATTAGTACAAATCTTTGTTCTCATTGAATTAAGAGAAAGTGGCTGCATATCTATCCATGTATATACTAGCTTTCTTGGTGGGAGCTCCACTTTCCTCCTCATCTGAGGCGCTCAGGATCACACTGCTGCTGAGCATGGCTGTTGTACTTTTGAGGGGAGCCCTGGTTCTTACCCCAGTGCAGATCCCTCAGCCTGTGGACACAGATGGTTCATCTTGCCGGCACAGACCTCCTAGCTTCACCACTGTGTTCTGGGCCTTTCCACTACAGAGTCATGTGTGAGACCCTGCGTGAGACCCTGTTACGCATGCTTGGCCTTCAGTCAGACTCATGAGAGGCATTGTTACGAGCTCAAAGTCTTCAGCTGGACCCAAGCCGGACAGTATGGTCCAGGAACCAAGCTGGAGTATTTGGTCTTTAGTGTGCAAACAGATTTCCCGTACTCTTTGTATATGATCCTTTTGGGTGATTCATTATAAAAGTCTTATAAAATATATGTCCTGTACTGTATTGTTCCCTTGCAAAAACCTCAAACCATGACACTGACTTTCTTCAATTGCAAATAAGGATCAGCCATTCTTAAGTAACCTCCCTGTGGCTTCTTATATTATTAAGATTAAATAATTGTCTGGGTTCTGATCCATTAATATAAATTGAATCTTTGGAGAAATTAAAATTGAATATCATAAGCTTTAAAAAGAATTTTGTTGGGCCGGCCAAATAGTTCAGTGGATTAAAGTGCCTGCAAGCAGGCACAGGGTGGTTCAACACCCGGGCCTGCTGTGCTGGCCCCACCCTGAGACAGCAATTGAGACTGGGCGTGGGGGCGCGTGCCTGTAAGCCAGCACTTGGGAGGCTGTAAACAGGCAGATCACTAAGAGTCTGATATAGCAGTGAGGCCCTGAACACCCTGTAGATCCTTCCCTAAAACACACACACACACACACACACACAGAAAAAAAAGTTTTGTTATCAGAAAACCCACAGTTAGACTTGGGAAGATAGCTCAGTAGAATAGGTTTTTACCTGGCAAGTGCAGGGTCCTGAGTTCAATCCCTGGTACCGCAATAATAATAATAATAATAATAATAATAATAATAATTAGAAAACCTACAGTTAAATAAATATACAATACTAACAAAGTTATCTACTGATAAGCAAATAAAAATATTTAATGAATAAATCTTTCTTATACTTATGAACTGATAATACTAAGTAACCATTACTACTTTCTATTTTAATGTACTATAGAATTACAGTATTTATAATGAAGATAAGTATTAGAGGCTTTAAATTTGAAGTACACCATACATCATACTACCTTTGATAATAGTATTGTATTATGAAGACTATATTAGATATAGAAAAAATAGTATGCATTCATAGGCAGAGAAACATGAAATCATAAAACATGCTATTGTAAAGTATTTTAATATATATGATGTTTATAAAGTGATGCGTTAGATAAAGATAAAATGTGACGTGCTAAATAATTTTATTGTAACTGTAAAAACTACTGAAATGACAAACTAGTTGTACTTAATGAGCCAACAATGAAAATACACATGCTAGGAAAGCAAATGGGGAAAATAGAAAAGTACAAGATTCTATGCTCAAATTTACAATGAATTATAATAAATGTGATTCTCTTTTTAGAAAAACAAGTAAATTAAAATATTAGTGTGTAAACAAACCTCATTTGAGGGCTGGCCAAATAGCTCAGCGGGTTAAAGCGCCTGCAAGCAGGCACAGGGGCCAGGGATTCAATCCCCAGGGTTGTGCTGAGATGGCAATTGAGACTGGGCATAGTGGCACGTGCCTGTAATCCCAGCTCTTGGGTGACTGTAAACAGGCAGGTCACTAAGAGTCCAATCTGAACACCCTGTAGACCCTTCCCTAAAATAAAAAATAATCATAACAAAAAATATATATTATATATATTTTATTTATTTATTTTTATTCTTTTTTGGTGGAATCTTGCGCTTGCCAAGTAAGTGCTTATTCTACTGAGCTATCTCCCCAACCCTTATATTTGTTATTATATATATAAAGGACCAGTTTGGATCAAAACTCCATATCAAATCTGTGTTGTACGTGAAAGCCAGGCAGTACTTTCACTGACCTGGTGGGATATCGTCACATCTCAGAGCTCTGAGTTTTCTTTAAGTTGGCTTGTGTGTGAAGATCGCTTAAGCATCAGGCAATTCTGAAAAACGAGGTCATTCACTGTAAGTCTTGTAATGCATCTGGTTTTCCTTTAAATGAAGAGCACTTTTGCCTCCTGCTTGCTGCACAACTGCAGATTCGCTAGGCCGGGCTCCTTCCACTTAGTGTACAGGGGTTTTTAAGCTGCACCTCTAGAGGTTAGCCTAGGAGTTCATATGTTCACGGAATTACCACAACAGTACTAGCCTGTCTAACGCTGCATATTTTTCAGAAAGTAATAATGATTTTTTTTTTTACTAAGCACAGTCCCTATTTTCTATTAGAATCAAGGAAACAGCAGTTATTCATGGAAATTGTTAGAACATAGATAGTTCAAAACAATTGCACTTCCATTTTTTTCTTGCACAAATGAAATTTATTTACACACTAAAAATTCTTAATAATTTTTAAAAGGAAATTATACAAATCAGTATATATAAAAATATTTTTAAATGTACGCTGCTAATTTTGAAGAAGAAATTGAACTGAATGTTAATAATGTAATGCTGAAGTCAGAGCCGAGAGTATTAGCGAGCACAGAAAGGACCCTTGCTTGCTGCTAAGTGGCCCGTGGACTGCAGTGTCATGACGGTGCTAAGGGCCCAAGCACTCAGGAGCTATCACGTATAGGAAGTAAATCCTAATAAAACTACAAGAAGCAATGGACACATCCACAAATACGGCCAGAAGTTCGTTACTATCCCAATATTGAAAAGAACAATTAAACATAAAATCAGTAAAGATATAAGAAGCTTAAACTACAGTATCCAACTAATTAATCATCTCATTGCTACTTACAAAATACTCCATCTAAAAATTGCAACAAATATTGTCACAAACTTCCAAGGGGTAATTAAAAACCTCATCATGATTATTGATTGCGCAGACATTAAAAATATAATTTGGAACAACTTTTTCCCCCCTATAAATAATGTTTAGATAATTCAGAAAAGAATATTTAAGGAGAAATGAACTATTACATTTAATTTAGAAAAAGTCGATATTCTGAGTCATCTATATTTGTTAGAGAAATAAAAAAGTTATTTCTCATTGCGGGCCAGAGAGACAGCTCAGTGGTCTAAAGCCCCTGGTTAGGCAAGCTTAGGTAGGTGCAGGGGACCACAGGACCATGTTTCGATCCAGGGCACCACATGTGCCAGCCCCAGCCTCAGAGCGGGCTGAGCTGGACAGCAAAACAAAATCATCCACAACCAGAACAAAGGCCGGGGAGATCGCAGTAGAATAAGCACTTTCCTGGCAAGCGCAAGGGCCTAAGTTTGATCCCTGGTTCCGCCAAAAACAAAAAAACAAAAAAAAACATCACCCCCCCCAAAAAAAAACACAACCAGAACAAAACATTAATTCCATTCCAGATAATTTTACTTGAAAATTCTTTTAAGCAATTAAAGAATTGAACCTATCCTATAGTTCTTTTACAGAAAAGCAAACCTAAAGACATACTTCCCTATCCAATCTAGCGGGCATAGAGCATCCTCCCACTATTCTGTTGTTTGAGCACCTATTTTGAATGTTGAGCTAACTTTCTGCTCCAGAAACATGCCTCATTAATCCTGGGCACAGGATGACCCAGTGGCTCAAGCCAGTGGCCAGAGATACAACTTCCAGCTACTTCCCTAACCTAGTTCTTGGTGTTATGGTTTGCGTCTAGCTGTTCCCCCCAAAGCCTCAAGCAGTCTTGGGGCAGCTTCTGGAGTTTGTGATTGATTCCTGTGGGTGTGGGTGCTGCGCCTGCCTGGGGCAGGTAATCTGCATTACAATGTAAGGTGGGAAGAGAAGCCAGCTGCTTGAGCTGCTGCTACCCTCCCTTATGATCTTGCTCTTTGCCACCGCCCTGAAAGGTTGCCCTCTGCCGTGTGCCACTCTGCCTTGGAGCCAGCTGAGTATGGACTGAAACCTCCAGTAACCGTGAGCTAGTAAACCTTTCCTTCCTTCATTGTGGGTGTCAGGTATTCGTTCCAGCAATGAGAGAACAGTAACTAAGACACTTGGGCTTCCCACTTTTCTACCTCTCCTGAGTGGAAAATTGAGGTGTTTTCTACAAACTCCCAGTGACCTTCATCATGTCCCCAGTTTATACTGATTGCTGCTCATGTGTAATTCAATTTCTAACCATCTCTGTTTCTATCTCTTTCTCTAACTCTCTATCTCAGTATCTGTATCGCACTATCTTTTTTTTTAATTGATATATATGGTACAGGTTTTTGCTGTGAAGCTTGAACTCCTAGTGACCCCCTAGTTTCAGCCTCCCCAGTGCTGGGATCACAGGCGTGTGCCACCACACCTGGTTTCAGTGACGGGCTATGTGTGCCCAGGGTAGAGCAGACACAACAGGCAGTACTGGAGATCAAATCCAGGTCCTTATACTTGCCGGGCAGGCATTTAGACCGCTGAGCTATCTCCCTGGCCGCACTATCTTTTTAGATCATCTACATGACTAAGCTGTTCTTTCTATTGATTCTTCATTCACACATTCAAGTGACTGAGTTGCACGGGATGGAAGGTCTACGCATCTGGCCCGTACCCACCCTGCCCAAAATCTGTAGATAAAATTGATTAAAATTTGTCTCGTATTTATGGTGGTTACGAAATGTGTGCCTCTGATGTGAAGAGCTAGAGGCTACCCTTGCAACACTTCTGAGCACACTGGAGAAAACACAAGGGTTGGCCATGCAGGAAGAGTACACCTAGGACCAGCCTGGTGGCCAGGCAAGCATAAATCGGACTTCACATGCCAGCGGGGTGGTCAGGCTCACAGTGCAGGGTGAACGTATTCTAATCCGAGCATCCAGCTTTTCCGAGGGCCAGTATGATGTCACAAGTGAAAAGCCCCACTCCATAGGGTGAGTGGATGCCACCATGCAAGAGTTCAACTCCCAGTTCATTCTACTTCCCCAGGGAATAAAAACACCCCTCTGTGGCCCCACTCCTAGGATTTGTGATTGCTGTGCATTTCCAAGTTTATCCACAAAGGCTCCATCCAGGTGGGTAAGATGACACAGGCACAGGCCAGAGGCACAGGCAGCCTGTGGTAGGACACAGGGCCCAAGGGTCGCCCACATTTTGTTTGTTTACTTGTCTCTTTTTGTGTTACATAGGTACTGTTGCAAATCTGCCAAACAGCCTGTATGTGGTTTTATGGGTAACAGAGTTTCAAAAAGTTCAATCATGAAGCCTCTATGCACATGAACTCATGCTGCTGAGCCAACCGGCAAGTGGGATCAAAGGACATCATCCTGCAGAGGAGGAGGGGTTGGCGTGATGCCACACATGATCTGAAGAAACAGAATGTGAACATGTTGAAGTTTTGTGCTGAAAGTGATGCACAAAAGTTAATGCAAAAGAAAATAACTGTGTTTCAAGCTCTCAGTGTATAAAAAATGTTGATTATCAGTGTTATGTTAAACATATTACAACAGAAACACTGAAATTCCACCCAGAATTTGAAACAGATTAATTTTGTAGACAGACATTAATGTGGCTCATTCCCAAAATATCAGGCCCTGGTTTCTGGTGGTCCAGGACTTATACGAGATAAGCAAGCAGATGTCCGCAGCCATACCACCCTGAACACACCCGATCTCGTCTGATCTTGGAAGCTAAGCAGGGTTGGGCTGGTTAGTACTTGGATGGGAGACAAGCAAGCAGAAAGCACAGAGGCAGGGTGGCTTCTCACCTGGGGACTGGTCATACAATGTGCACCACAGTAACCAGCTGCGCACCACAGTGAGCAGTCTCGTCATTCCTAACAGACGAATGTAACGGAAAGTGGAATAGGAACTATTTTCTGGGAAAGTAACAAACTGCAATTTACTGGTGGAGAGGCATTGTGTTATAATATGAGACTTAATTCTATGCTGATCATGAAACAAGCAGGAGTATATAATAAACTGGCAACTAAAAAATGAACATGGTTAGCATTACAATGAAGTTGTGTCAGCCCTAACCAAAAAAAAAAAAAGAAAATGGAATATCTAGTGACATATAGTTTCTGTAAAAGAAAAAGGGGTCCCAGAGGTACACGGAGCGGGAAGGAATGGAGGGGTGGAGGGGTGAACAAAGTCACGTGTTGTGGATATGCAGCATGTGTATGCAACTGTTTTATTCTGAAGATATGAACTAATAGAGAAAAACCCTAGAGATTATAAAGAGGCTTTTGTGTATGGTCGCCTGAAAGTAACGAGCAAAAGGACTACCAGACACACTGGCTTCACAGAATTACCACAGCCTTATACAGAAAGCGCTTCTACAAGGGCACCTGCTTAGCAATTAACTACTGATGAAAGATTAGAATAATTGTTGTTGTTAATCGATGTTGTAAATAATCATTTTCACATGTCTGATGTAACATCCCTCAGGCTTCCCCTTTATTCAGTTTTGTTAAATATTTTCATAGTGTAATACGACATCCATACTCCCGCTGGAATGGTGTGTAGTTTGCAATAAATATCGTTATACTTTGAAGAGTCTCTCTCTGGTTGTCTTCTTATCAGAGTTGACAGAGAGAACTTTAAATATTCAACTGCTTGGTTGCATAAATTTTAAAAAGACACAGCATTAATTTTTTAAACACTGGTGGTGGTAAAGCATTTGCTAATCAAGAGCAGTGGATAAATCTATTGAAAAGTTCGCAAACTCATTAGGGATGAAAATGGGATGCCAGAACAAATCTGCCACACTGGTGAGGTGCCACGATTCTGGCATTGTTGACCCAGAAAGTTACTGAGTGTAGCTGGATGAGACAAGCCCCAGGGAAGACCAGGTCACCAAGTGCAGGACCAGCATCGCAACGCTGAGCCGGGCTACCAGAGCAAGCCAGCATCAGAGGAAACTTGCGAGACAGGCAAACGCTGTGCTCCTCTATCTCAAAAGGATGAATTTCTTAGCAGAAATTTCTTCCATGATTATGCTAGAAAGAAGGCATGGATCACCAGGACAGCTTTTCCAATTTGTTTCAGAAGCATTTTGAGTGAGAGTCTCAAGCTGGGCTGCCACATTTTGTCATATCTTGGCAGTTAATTTATTCATCCACTAGCTGAAGGTATTATTAAAACTAATGCTTATGTCATGGGATTTTCTCTAAAAAAGGCTTTATTAATTCAATCATGAGACCAGGTTATCATTACATTAATGAAGAATACATAGAGTAGGATTTTCTTCTGAGTTCCAGGTACCCCAGACCCACCCCCAGCCCAGCTCCGGTGAGTGTGCGGAAAGCTTCCTGCTAGCCTGCGTGGGCGGGACTGCTCCCAGCCAGGGCGTAGCGTGGGGAGGACCCTCTCCCACCCCCTTCGGACGCCCCCCACCACTCCGCCGCTCCTCCCCAACCCTGCGCGCCCAGTAGGATTTTCTTCCGAGTTCCAGGTACCCCAGCCCCAGCCCCACCCCAACTCTGGGGCACA
>NDGM011070163.1:0-12601 GCA_002564305.1 Octomys mimax
ACACACACACACACACACACATATATATATATATATATATATATATATATATATATATATACTTTCTTTCACCAAGATAAATGATCTTCATAACAGCATATTCCAATTCCTGTTGTCAACTTCATTTTCAGGCATGGTAAACCACAATGTAAAAATTTCTACTAACAGTATATTCAAAGTAATTTCAATTTTCTCTGCTACCCTACTAAAAATTATTTTAGTCTCTACTGAATAATTGATATGAAAGAGGCTTCCATGATTTTATGCATATCAAACACTCCAATTCTAAGCACCAATATATGTAAAAGTTTTCTTTTGACAATAAAACACACTCTAAGAGCTATAGGAAACTGTGGGATTTGCAACAAATATTACAAATGTGGATAATGTAACAAATTTAGCAGTCTCATTTTTTATTTTTCAAAGAGAGAAAGAGTTCAAAATACTACCAAAACAGAACAATTACAAGTGGTACAGAATTTCACTCAACAAAATAACATAAATTGCACAGCATTTGTTGTAATGCACAGCGTTGTCTTCCAACCAGTTGTTAATCTTACCAAACACATGCATACAAAATTGGAAGAAAGAAAAATATAAGAAATAAAGAAGAGAACAAGCAATTGAGTAAAGCATGCAAAATAAATTAAGCATTATCTACTCCTTTCCATAGACCAGGAAGTATCAACAGTACAGTTGACCAAACCATCCTGCTTACATACATAGATATATCTTTCCCCACTAACTCTCTTGATCTTCTCCTCAATTCAGTAATTCCATCCTTTTGAATAGGTTCATTACCTTTTCACAGAATGTATTATATCCTTCAGATTTTACTTTCTCTTTCAGGCTCTCACATAGGGAGCAAATATGATGTTTGCACACATGGGACTGATTTATTTCAAGAGAATGGTTTCTAGTTGCATCCATTTACTGATAAAAGTCTCAAGTTTATCCTGTTTTATAGCTGAATAAAATCCATTGTGTAAAAGCACATCTTCTTTATCCATTCCTCACTTTATGGGCAATTGGGTTGTTTCCAAGATTTAGTTATGATAATTTGCACTGCTATAAGCATGGGTGCACATATATCACTGTGGTATGATGTTTTCAGTTTTTCTGGAAAAATATCAAGGAGTGGAATAACTGGGTTAAATGGGACCTTTAATCCTAGCTTTTTAAGGAATCTCCACACTGAGGATAGTGGTTGTACCATTCTGCACTCTCACCAACGTTGCAGAAGGGTTCCTTTTTCCCTACAGCAGCTCCAGCATTTGTTATTGGCTGACTTCTTGATGTTAGTTGTTCTTTCTGAGGTAAGATGGAATCTCAGTGTTGTGTTAATTTGCATTTCTTGAATGATCGATGATGTTGAACTTTTTTTGTATATTTGCTTGCCATTCCTATTTCCTTTCTTAAAAGTATATATACATCTCAGATACTGATGTTGGGATTGGGTCTTTGAATTTTGGGTGCCAGATTTTTAAAAATTCTTTATATGTTCTAGATAAAAGGATTGGTCAGAAGGACAGTAGGCTATAATATTTTCCCAGTTTGTAGGTGTTCTTTCTACTCTGCTAGATATTTCCTTTCAAGTGCAGAAAATTTTCAAAAAGATGAGATCCAAGCTGTGGATTCTTTGAAGTATTTCCCGTGCAGTTTGGTGTTTGTTCATGAATTCTTTACCTATACTGTGTTTTTAAGATTTCTACTTACATTTTCCTCCAGAAGATATAGTATTTCCCTTTTAATATTTACGTCCTTGATCAATTGTGGCTGAAGTTTAGTGCATGGTGATAGATGGACATGGGTATAATTTTAGGCTTTGGCATGGAGAAACCAGTTTTTCCAGCACCGCTTATCTTTCTTCCAATGAATATGTTTGACCCCTTTATCAAAGATATTGTGGCTGAGTGTGTCTGTAGTTGTGTCTGCACCTTCTAATCGGTTCTATTGATCTTTAGGTCTGTCTTAATTCCAGAAGCATATTGATTTTATGACAGCAGCTTTATAGTATAATTTCAAGTCAGGGATTGTTATGGCTCCTGCCTTTTCTTTGTTTCCCAGGATTGCTTTTGACATTCTGGATCTCTTCTGGTTCCAATGAAGTTGAGGAATGTCTTCTTTAGTTCTGTGAGACACACTAATGGTATTTTAATTGGTATTGCATTATCCTGTATAACAATTTTGGGATAACAGCAATTTTCACAATATTGGTTCTTCCTATCTAGGAGCATGGGATATCTTTGTGTTTTCTCAAAACCTCTGAATCTTTTTTCTTAGAGTACCATAATTTTCACCATATAAATCTTTTATTTCCTTAGGGAGACTGAATCCTAAGTATTTCATTTTGGCTATTATTATAAAAGGCATTGTTTCCCTAATTATTTTCTCACTGTATTCATTGTTTGTGCACAAAATGCTAGAGATTTTTGGGTGTTGATTTTGTATGTTAATGAACTTGTTTTCAAATCTACAAGACTCTTGGTGGTTTAGCTGTCCTTTATATAGAGTATCATATCATCTGCAAATAATGATAATTTCACTTCTTCTCCAATCATTTTTTTTATGTATTTAGTACAGGGTCTAAAGGGTCTCAGTACACAGATCAGACTTGTAATGATCCTAATGTTGTTAGCCTCTCAAGTGCTGAGATTACAGGCACAAGATACCACACCCAGTATTAACTGCCATTTCAGTGTGACCCAGGGAGGGTAACTAACACAGCATGCCAGAGATTGAACCCCAGTCCCTGTGTCTGCATAAGCAGGTGCTTTAATCCACTGAGATATCTAGCCAGCCCTCACTATTCCTTTTCTCTCTCTTGTCTAATTGCTCTGGCTAGTGTTTCTAGAACTAAATTGAACTATAGCAGTGGTGACAGTGGGCATCCTTACCTTGTTCCTGATTTTAAAGTGAAGGCTTTCAGTTTTTATCCTTTTAGTGTGATGTTTGCTGTAGGTTTCTCATAGATGGCTTTTATCAGGCTGATATATAGAGCATCTCTTCTGATTTTCTGTATCTTTTTATCATTAATAAGTGTTGGACATTATCAAAAAAATTTTTTGCATCTGTTGAGACAACCATGTGGGTTTTGTTCCTGGCTCGGTTGACGTATATTACACATGTATTTGTGTATATTGAACCATCCTTGTATTCCTGGGATGAATCCCACTTGGTCATGATGTACAATCTTGATGATTTACTGCATTCTGTTTACTAGTATTTTATTATGGCTTTTTGCATCTATGTTCCTTAGGGAGATTTTGCCTTTAGTCCTTTTTTAAGTTGGATCTTTCTCTGGTTTTGAAATCAGAGTAATATTTACCTCCACGAATGCATGTGGGAGAATTCCTTCATTTTCAATTTCACTGAAGAGTTTGAGAAAAGTTGGCATTAAATCTTCTCTAAATTTCCTATAGAATTCAGCTTTGAATCTCTGGATCTGGGCTTTTCTTTGTTGGTAGGAGTTTTATTTCATTTTCAATTTTGTATTCCATTATTGGGTTAGTCAGAATGTGTATATCTTCCTAACTCAGCATTGGTGTTTAATGTGTATCTGGAAACTGTCTGTTTCCTCTGTGTTTTCAATAGCATGAGAGTAAATATTTTGGATGTAGGTATTGATGAATTTCTTAATATCTCTAGGGTCTGCAGTGATTTGGCCTATTTTAATCCTTATTGCATGAATTTGGGTTTTTTCTTTCCTTTTTTGATAAGGGATGGGAGGTACTTATCAATTTTATTTATTCTTTCAAAGAACTATCTCTTTGATCTATTTATTCTTTGTATTGTTTTCTTCATATCCATTGCAATAACCTCTGCTCTAATCTTTATAATTTTGCTCCCTCTTTGGGCTGTGGGCTTGACTTGCTCTTCTTTTTCTAAAAGCTCTCACATGTAGGATAAGATTGCTTATATAGGCTTGTTCTGTTTTTATAATGTGAGAATTTACTGCTATAAATTTCCCTCTTAGAACAGCTTTCATTGTATTCCACAGGTTCCAGTAAGTTGTATTTGAATTTTCATTCAATTTTAATTTTTTTTCATTTTTTTTTCATTCCATCTGTGACCCACTGGTTTTTTAGGAGGTTATTATTTAATTTCTATGTGTTTAAAGTGTTTCTTTGGTTTATTTTGTCAATAATTTCCTGCTTCATTGAAGTGTGGTCAGTAGTATACATGAGATAATTTCAATTCCTTTTCTTTTACTTAAGCATGCTCTGTGTGCTAGTATATGGTCTATTTTGGAGAATATTCTGTGTGTAGCTAAGAAGAATATGTATTGTGTTATTTTGGGTGAAAAACTGTAAAGTTTTACTAAGTCCCTTTCTTTACAAGCTTTGTTTAGTTCTATTATATCTTTGTTGATTTTTAACCTAGTTGATATATCTTTTTGTGACAGTGGTGTATTAAATCCTCCATTATAATATATTATTGCTAGTTTGGTTTTCATGTCTATTTTAATTTGTCTTATAAGGATGAGCTCCTACATTTGGTACTTATATATTTATAATTGTTGTCTCTTCTCACAGTTTTCCCTTAACAAGCATACAGTGACCTTCCTTAACTCTTTGAATGATTTTTATTTTGAAATTGACTTTTTCAGCAACCAGAATAACTACCTAAAGTTTTTTGTAATTTCTTGTTTCATGGAGAATTGTATTCTAGCCTTTGACTTTTAGTCTGTGAATTTCCTTTTGAGATAAATGTATTTTTATATGCATCATTTTGTTGGATTTTGTTTCTCAATCTACTCTGCTAGTCTATTTCTTTTGACTGGTGAATTGAGGCCTTTTACATTGATGGTTATAACTGGTATGTATTGTCTTATATTTGTCATGTTATTTTCCTGTTATAGATTCCATACTTTTTCTGTCTTTTGAGTTACTTGCTCTGTTTGGTGGTTCATGTTTCTGTTACTCTTGAAACCCTGGTCACTTCTGTCTCTTTCTAGAATATCTGTCAGTAGCTTTTGTAGTGTTGGTTAGGTGGTGATGAATTTCTTCAGTTGTTCTTTGTCATGGAAAGATCCTTTGTCATTATTGATTTTTGTAGATAATTTTGCAGGGTACAGCAACATGGGTTGGAAGCTATTTTGTTTCTTGACCAGAAATTCTTCACTCCATTCTCTTCTTGTTTTTTCTTTTTCTTTTTTTAAAAATGTATTTATTAGTGAGTCTACAGGGTCTCATTGCACAGATCAGACTCATAATGCTCCTCCTGTTTTAAGCCTCCCAGGCACTGGGATTACAAGTGTGCTCCACCATGCACAGTCTCAGTCCCTTTCTCAGCGTGGCACTGCATGCCAAGGATTGAAACCCAGTCTGTGCCTGCCTAAGCAGGCGCTTTATTATGCTGAGCTATCTGACTGGCCTCTCTTCTTGATTTGATGGTTCTTTGATTCTTTTTTTATGTATTTAGTACCGGGCCTACAGACTACAGGGTCTACAGGGCCTCACTGCCCAGATTGGACTCATAATGATTCTCCTGTTTTCAGCCTCCCAAGTGCTGGAATGACAGGCACGCACCACCATAACCAGTCTCAATCATTGTCTCAGCATGCCCCGGGGTAGGGCCAGCATGGCGTGCTGTGGATTGAACACCAGCTGCTCCGCTCTGCCTAAGCAGATGCTTTAGTCCACAGAGTTATTTGGCCAGCCCCCTGTCAGTTCATTCATGACAAATATTATTTCTGATCTTATTTCTTCTATAGCCTTGTTTATTTATTTCAGTTACTATCATTTTAGAAATTTCAGGTGTGTGATTTGCAAGTTCTTGCATGTCATTTTCTCTGGATTTAATCTGGGTAAGTTGCAGGACTGAGGTTGGCTTTTACTCCTTTTTTTTTGTATTTTTAAAGCTACCAATAATCAGCCAAACAGCAGTGGTGGGAGAGCAGCAAGGAGTGGGTCAGTATGGTTCCTGATACAGTGGGAGCAGGGTAGGACTCATCAAGTCTCTCACTACTAGTACGGCCAACTGGCCGATGTTCAGCATAGCTGTCATGTAGGATGTAGGTGGAGGCTGTGTTTTGGATTCACCAGGATCCCATGGGCCACCTGCAATCCTCCTAAGTTCTTAAAGGGTTGGACCAGTGCCAGCACAAGCTCCATGCCTGTGCACTGGAGGCCAAAGGTCAGTCTTCTCCAGAGTCCTCCAGGCCATCGATAGTCCCCCAAAGTTCTTAAGTCATTGAATCAGTCTCTAGGAAAGCTCTGCACATGCGTGAGCTGGGCCTGCTGATCCCAGCTCACCAGAGTATTGCCAAATTTAGTCGTCTAGAGTGACACATACCAGTTTCTCTTTATCAGAAATTAGAGGGATGTTATAATTGTGTTGTTTATTTTTAGACCCTCATAAAACCATTAATAAAATGCCAGCTGTAATTCCTTCTTTTAGTGATTGAGAACCTTACCTAATCTCATTGAGATTACTCACAGGGTTTAAGCCCATGGTGTAAGTGATGGTTTAATAATAAACACATAAAATTCAGGAAAAATTAAGTAATAAATGTAAATACATTTTCTTTAAATGGTAGCTAAACCTCACATGCATATATACAAAGATTGTTTGATCCTCTGTTTCCTTATAATATTTTGACTGAGAATTAGTTTTAACTTATTACTCATCAAACTTCAGGTTTTTTGAATCTTAACTTCATTTATATATAATTAGGTGCATATATTACATTGACATAAAAATTATGTTACATGTGATTTCTTTTAAAAATTTATCTAGCAAATATTTAACCAGCAGCCTGATAAGTATTTTACTAGCTCTCTAAATTAAATATATTTGAAGAAACTAAGCAATGTAATTTATATCAATTTCAATACTTATTACTAGACACATTTTATTGAAATAGACATTAAAATAGTTGATTCATATACCATAATGTATTATGCTATCTTCTAAGAAGCTTTTTAAAATAAATGTCTGCGTGTGTGACATGTACGAATGGAATGTTCATGTAGAATATGTGAATATGGGTCGTAGAAGTTTAAAATATCTGATTTTAATACTTATTTTTCACTGTCACAGAGTTTACCAGACATGTTGCATTTAGAAAGTTAGGTTTTTTTTTTTTTTCTGTATAACAGCTTTCTCATCTGCAGGCTAGGAATAATAGCATGTTAAATGCAAATTTTTGTGAATATTAAACTTATCTAAAGGTCCCTTGCTAATGGTACTCCCACAATAGGCTCATGGGAATCATTTAATCAGCTATCCTTTAACCATGAATCTATAAAATTATCATAGATTCATGATTTAAAACTATAGAATTTTATTGACAGCATTGTAAGATTACCACCTTACAACAACTCAATTTTACCTTTTTTGTAGTTCTGTATTTCAGTAGTCCAATTTAGGTTTCACTGGACTAAGATGCAGGTGCCAACACATAGGTATCTCATAGATTCTCAAGATGAAAATACATTTTTAGACTTATCTAAGTTGTTGGCAATGTGCAGTTGTCTATGAAACTGAAGCACCCATATCCTTGTTGGCACCCACCAAGGGTTGCTGGCACCTCAGGGGGTGCCATGTTCCCCGGCTTAAGGCCTTCTCCCCCGTCTTCAATGCCAGATGCAGCAGCTGAGGTATCTGTCACATTTTGACTCCCTCTTTTCTCTTCTGCCAGAACTCTACTTATTTTTCTGTATTCAACAACCCCCTGTAAAGGATAGAATAATTACACTGGGCCCCTCAGGATCATGGGAAGTACACTGCCTGTTTCAGAGTCTTTGTCTGAATGTTATGTGTGACGTTCCTTCTGTCAACTCAGATCACATGCTTGCAGATTGTTGGAACTGAATTTTAGTTATTTTTAGGGGGTATTATAGTGTCTTAGATATTACTTGGAAAGAGTTTTTATATACATTTGTCTATGGAACCTGACATAAGATGTCAAATAAAATCATTTTCCATTTTTTATATTTTTAAATGTATATTTCACTGACTTTAAACTCACTTGTCTAGACTCAAACACACAGAAACATTACTCACCATGGACTGATGAACATCACATAATGCACAATATGTACAGTGATTGGTATCCACAAGTACAATCTCCTGCATAAGCAGGCTCAGTTATGCAGACACACACGAAGCTTTCTGCATCCATCCTTACATACTGAAATTAAGCACAGGCTTAAATGTAGTGCGATCCATACCTAATTTTTCAAGCCTCATTCGTGAACAAACGATGTTCTTTATAAGACAGGATAAGGAACTTTACCATTCTCTTTGCATTTAATATTTACCTTCATCTTTTGTATTTTTGGTTCTAAATTTTAAAGCATTTGTCTGAAAGTTTTTAAAAAAAACAATTTACTTCTGATGCTAATTTGTACCAGAGTTTTCAATTTATTTGCTGTTAATTTTAAGAAAGACAGGTGTGAGAATGGAATAGGCATTACCTGAATTTCTAAGGCCCTTTTAAGATTTTTTTTTCTTTCATCTGCTCCACGAATCCATTCCATCTTGAAACCTGAAGGTGAATATCACTCTTTTGCAATTTTGATAAAACTGTGCCTGTCACAACTGCCTTTGACCACAAAAGAACAATTCCATCTTTGTGCTGCAATGCCAGGGGTAGAGTTAGAAAGACTGACCTACTTTTGTAAGAAAAAAAGAAAACAACATCCAGGCTGAGGCATACCTAGAAAATAATTCCCAAGTACAGAAAACATCAATTGGTAGTATAATTATTTCAGTGCAGAAACAAGAACTTGAGCTTATGTTAGCTTTCCAGGTGTTATTGTTCAAACGTGCATTCTACATGCTTGTACTCTGCTGTAGATTATGATTCAGTTTGATATAATCCTAGTATAATCCCAGAGAAGCATGTGTCTTCACATATAACCACATTGCAGCTTTTAATGATCAGGATAACCATGTGAGATAAATATTAATAGTTTTTAAAAATTAGTATGAATTCTTTACTAAATGCATTTTACTGCTTAAGGGAAGGAATGTGTGAATTCAATTAAAGTCAATTTATTGTTCCATCTTAGCTTTTTATGAATCTATGTTTTTGCCCCATGTAATTGTGATGTTGTTATACAGTACTTTTTTTTTAACAGTAGCAACTCTTTGTTTTCACTCTTTGATGAAAGAGATCAGATAGATGTCTTACTTATAGTACCAATTTCTCATTCCCTTAAGTTTTGGGTTGCCTTATTTTTTATTTTGGGTATTGCTTTTTCCAACTGTTATTTTGCGCTACCTGGGATGACGAGATTATCTATATAGAAAACCCAAAAATTCCACCAGAAAACTATTAGAACTAAAGACAAATTCAGAAATGATGTAGGAAATAAAATCAGTACTTAAAATTCAATAGTTTTAAAACATTAACAGCAAGTTACATGAAAGAGGAATCAAGAAAGAGACTGTATTTACAATTCCTAAAAGTGTACTTAGGAATAAATTTAATAGACAGGGAATTTCTCCACAATTCAATTTATTAAAAAGTGAAAGAAATTTGAGAGGATCTAGAAATGGAAAGACAAGGGCCATCCAAATAGCTCAGCTGATTAAAGGGCCTGCAAGCAGGTGCAGGGGCCCGGTGTTCAATTTCCTGAACCTGCTGTGCCAGCCCAGCCCCCACGGCTCTTGGGAGGCTGTAAATAGGAGGATCACTTCAAGTCTGATCTAGCAGTGAGACCCTGAACACCCTGTGGACCCTACCCCAAAATGCAAAAAAAAAAGGAAAGACAGCCTGCATTAATGAATTATAAGAATTAATATTGTTAAAATATTTGCCTTACATTTGGATAAAGTGTAGCTACTAAAGTATAATAGCTCAGTGCACAGTGGCTGGCATGCAATCTGTGGTGTGCTGACTGGCCCTGCCCCTGTGGTGCTCATATGGCGATTGAGGATGGGCACAGTTGCTCTTTGGGAGGCTGAACCCAGAAGAATCACTGTGAGTCCAATCTAGGTAGTGAGATCCTGTAGACCCTTACTAAAATACCATAAATAAATAAATAAATGTCGCATGTCTTAAAGGCTTGATCAGCAGTCTGTGGCATTATTGAGAAATGGTTGAAACTTGAGCAGGTGGAACATAAAGGAAGTAAATAGGCTATTGAGGATGTTTCCTTGAAGGTAATTTTGGTCCGCAGTGCCCTTTCTCTCTCTTGTTTCCTGGCCCCATGAGGGGAGCAGCCTTCTCAGCCGTATATTTCCACCATAGTGTGCTATGCTGCCACAGAGGTTAAGAGGCCAAATGGCTAGAGACCAGGATCTCTGAAATCACACCTCGAAACTCTTTCCCCCTTATACATTGATGACCACAGGAATTTTGCCCCAGTGACAGAAAGCTGATACATAACCCCAAACGACCTACAGTTTTGATGTCATTACCATTGAAATAATGATACTTAATTTACCTTGAAAAATATAAGTAACTTCAAAATATATTACCATGTTTAGTAATCAAAATAGCAAAGTATTGACATAGAAATAGATTCAGAGATAAATGAAACAGACTAAGGAGTTTGGAGGTAAACTCACACCCCTAAAAACAACTGAGTTTTGATAAAATTTCTAAAAAAACACAATAGAATAAAAACAGCTTTTTCTCAATGGGTGTGCTGCAAGAGCACAGGGGTAGTGAAAACCACCAAGAAATCAAAGCCAACATGGGAAAGGAAAAGACTCGTATTAATATCATCCTCATCAGACGCGTGGACTCCAGCAAGTCCACCACCACCGGCCATCTGATCTAAAAATGTTGTGGCATCAACATAAGAACCATTGAAAAATTTGAGAAGGAGGCTGTTGAGATGGGGACAAGCTGAAAGCTGAATGTGAGTGTAGTATCACCATTGACATCCCCTGTGGAAATCTGAGACCAGCCAGCATTATGTGAGCATCGCTGATGCCCCTGGACACAGAGACTTCTTCAAAAACATGATTATAGGCACATCTCACATTGACTGTACTGTCCTGATTGTTTCTGCTGGTGTTGGTGAATTCAAAGCTGGTATCTCTAAGAATGGGGAGTCCTGTGAGCATGCGCTTCTGGCTTACACACTGGGTATGAAACACCTAATTGTTGGTGTTGACAAAATGGATCCCACTGAGCCGCCCTATAGCTAGAAGAGATATGAGGAAATTGTTAAGGAAGTGGGCACCTACATTAAGAAAATTGGCTATAGCCCTAACACCATAGCTTTTGGGCCAATTTCTGGATGAGGGCTGGGAAGATAGCTCAGTAGAATAAGGGCTTGCCTGGCAAGTGCAAGGGCCTGAGTTCAATCCCTGGTTCTGAAAAAAAAAATTATTGGGGCTGGGGAGATGGTGCAGTAGAATAAGCGCTTCTCTGGCAAGCACAAGGGTCTGATTTCAATCCCCATTTCTGGAAAAAAAAAATTCTGGGTGAAATGGTGACAACACGCTGGAGCCAAGTGCTAATATGCTTTGGTTCAAAAGATGGAAAGTCACTTGTAAGATGACAATGCCAGCAGACTACATGAGGACTTTGGATTACATCCCTCCACCCTCTCCCCCAGCTGATAAGCCTTTGTGGCTGCTCCTACAGAACGTTTACAAAATTGGTGGTATTGGTCCTGCCCCTGTGGCCTGAGTGGAGACTGGTGTTCTCAGACCCCATATTGTGGTTACCTTTGTTCCAGTCAGTGTCACATCTGAAGTCAAGTCTGTTGAAATGCACCATGAAGCTTTGTGTGAAGTTATTCCTGGGGACAATGCGGGCTTCAATGTCAAGAACATATGTGCGAAAGATGTCCAGTGTGGCAGTGTTGCTGGTGACAGCAATAATGACCCACCAATTGAAGCAGCTGGCTTTACTGCTCAGGTGATTTTATTTATTTATTTATTTATTTATTTATTTATTTATTTTACTAGGGATTGAACTCAGGACCTTGCACATGCCAGGCAGGCACTAAAGCCACTGAGCTATATCCCCAGCCCTTCAGGTAATTATCCTGAACCATCCAGGCCAGATTGGTGCTGGCTGTGCCCCTGTACTGGATTATCACACAGCTCACATTGCTTGCAAGTTTGCTGAGCTGAAAGAAAAGATTGATCACCAGTCTCGTAAGAAGCTGGAAGACGGGTCCAAGCTTTTTGAAATCTAGTGATGCTTCCTTTGTTGATATAGTTCTAGGCAAGCCCATGTGTGTCAAGAGCTTCTCTGACTACCCACCTCTGGGTTGTTTCACTGTTTATGAGACAGACAGTTGCTGTGGCTGTAATCAAAGCTGTAGACAAGAAAGCTGCTGGAGCTGTCAAGGTCACCAATTCTTCCCAGAAAGCTCAGAAGGCTAAATGAATATTATCCCTAACATCTGCCACTCCAGTCTTAATCAGTGGTGGAAGATCAGTCTCAGAACTGTTTCTCCCAATTGGCCATTTAAGTTTAATAGTGAAAGACTGATTAATGTTAACAATGGTTCATAAAACCTTCAAAAAAAAGGAGTAAATATTGTGGATCATTTTTTCGGGATGGTGTGGCAGTTTTTAAGTTATTAGATTTTTTTTAAAGTTTTTTTTATATTGATTTTAAAATCAATATTTTTAATGGAAACAACTTGACCAAAAATCTGTCACAGAATTTTGAGACCCA
>NDGM011070170.1:1206-12966 GCA_002564305.1 Octomys mimax
AAAGGCAGGAGCCCCCTCTTTCTGCGGCGGCCGCGGCTCGTCCCTGAGCCCTCCGCAAATGGTGCCCTCCAGAGGTCCGCAGGGAGCACCTCGGAGGAGACCTGCCCTGTAAGTCATGGTTGGGAAGGCAGGGAGCTCGGAAAGGCCCCTCCGGGTGGCGGGCACACTGGCTCAGGGCAGATGCTCGCTCGAGGTGGATCCATCCGACTGGCAGGGATCTGTCCTCGGGGTGGCAGAGTGTGGCGGGCACGAGGCGCGCAAGGGCTACGTTCATTCGCCAACCGCATCCACTGTTTCTTGTGACAGTGGAACCCAAGCGGGTCCGCATGCAGAGGAGGGGGACCCATCTGGGAAACGCATCAAGGCGCCTCCGCCAGGACAGCCCGCAGCAGCCTGGCGTGTGGGAAGCCCCTGCAGAGGCTCATGCTTACCGCTGCGGCGGGCACTCTTCATTGCTTATAGTGCTTCTGAGATTGTTTTTAATGCAAATCCGTTCAGTTCTTTCTACATTTTTATAATAAAAACTAATGACTGACGTATAATCCACAGTAATGACCGACGTGGTCCAAGATGAGTGGATAAATTCATTTGCATTTAGTACTGTAATTATATGTAATTTAGGGCTATTTTCTCTGGAAAGAGCTCACTTTATTAAGTTGGTAAGATATTCCTCATCCCATTTTATTTATATTGCTATTGTTTCCTGGAAATCTTTTTTCTCTATGGGCAATCCAAAGATTAACCCCTGCATTATCTATAAAGTATTCAAAGTAAATGGAGTGTAAAACACAAAGCTTTCTTATTTGAATTCAAATCAGTTCGAGGACAGGGCTCTGGCAGTACTCTGAACTACCACCCACTATCTACGAGGTGGTAGGTGCGCTGGAACTAAATACTCATGAGCACAATTGATGGAGAGTTGGACACAGCACGTGAGGAGGACGCTTCCCTGGGCGAGGGGCGTGCACAGATGAAGCCTGCCACCCACCTGTCCCTTTCATCCACAACCGTGTCTAGCCCAGGAGCTAGAATTATCCTCCCTGTGCAAACAGAACTACTGAAATGCTGAGCGCCGCCCTGAGGTGCCGGCGTCTAGGCGGGGTGAGCGCTCGAGCTTAAGCCTGCGTGGGACTCACCCAAGCCCTGGGGACTTTGGTAGATTGTACCAAGCGTAATTTCAGTCATTGGTGTCTTCGTACTTCCCACGCATGATCGCTGGATAGGGGTCAGCTTGTGGACCTCCCACAGTGGAGGGCCACGAGGTCAGAGGAGCTGAGAGCCCGCCGTGCTCACCGGTTGGCACCACGCTCTGCGGAGGTGGCAGGGTGTCTGCCACAGCTGCTTGGTTACACTGACTGTAAGAGTGGGCGTCGAGTTCTACCTGGCCAGGGTCGCACCGGGCACACCGCTGGCCAGGCCTGCAGCCCTGATGTTCCCCTCCCTGTACCCTCCCCACGTTGCACCCCCAGCCTGCAGCACCTCGTGTCTGTGTGCTAATGATAGCGTCACCTCGGGGAGTCACGAGGCGCTGACGCCAGGACACCGGGCCTTATGGATTTTACTTCTTAATGCTCTGCCGGCTCAGGGCAGACACTTTTCCTCTTGAATTGGGTTAAATTCAAGCTAACAAGCCTGTCCCTGGATATACAGTCGTAGCCTCATTAGTACTTGCCAAAGCCTATTCAGTTTACCAGTGCTGGTCAGAAAGTAGATGAACAGTGATTTGGGACAGACATGGACTATGACAAAAGGGGAGGTAGAGGCAGGAGGCGGGGGTCATGAAGGCTGAAGTGCCCTGTGGGCACCGGGCCAGTCCTGCCAAGGGAGAGCTGACATGGCAGATAGGCCCTTCTTTCTGCTCAATGCGATTATTTTCATTTTATTTTGCAAATGTGCTTTGTTGGTGACGTCCAGTGAAATTAATCATTATCAAATGGGAGGAGAAATGGAGACACGTGGGAAACTCAGAGGATGGGGAAGGCAAGCAGCTCAGCGGCTGAGCCTCCTGGTGGACCGCTTGCCTGGAGCACAGCCGCCGCCCTTCTCTGGAGCACAGGCTATGAATCCCTGGGCCCAGGGGGACAGCTGAGCCGCCGGCTTCCTTTAGGGGAAGGCCCGAGGTCTCCCGCCCCGCCCTGCCCTCCTGCTGAGCAAGTGCGGGGCGCCTTCGGCTCACGCGGGGCGGTGCTTTCTCCTGTGTTCCTGTCTGCCCGCTTACTTTGCCAGCTTTGCCTTTCCTTCTGCAGTCTGCTCAGCTAGACGATTCTGCCGTGATGTGGTGCCGTCTGCCACCCTCCCAGCTGCCCCTGCTGCCCTTCTTTACATTCCCAGGACCCTGCCAGGTTCCAGAGAACAGCGTAGGGCTGCCCTGTGTCCGCTGTGACCTGGGCTCCTGCTCCTACGGATGCTGCTGAGGGTCACACCAGGCCTCGCAACTGACCCGAGGGCTGTGCCCCATCGTCAGGAGTGCAGAGCCCTCCCTGGCCACCCCAGCCCTGGGCATGACAGGCCCGCCTCTACTCTTGGCCTTGTTCCAGCGAAGTGTGAGTGCCACACGACAGGGCCTTGTACAAACGTCACATCCCTGATGCCCAGCAATGTCTGGCTTGAAGCATTTAGCAATTTGTTGCCAAATAAACTACTTTTAGTTTTCTTTAGAAGAAAATGAACATTTACGTTACATAGGGCAGTGATAAATGCTGAACAGTTATGCAGTTTTGACACAGTAAGTCGGCTGCCTCTTAGGGGTTTGCAGTCCAGCGCCACAGGGGTTGCCGGCTGCAGGGACCTTGCTCAGATTGAGAGCATGAGCCCCGCGGATAGGCACGACCGCCTTCAGGAGCCAAGGAGAAAGCTGGGGCCTCTGTGCCCTAGTCGTGGGGCTCCCTGAGAGCTCAATCCTGCTGGGGTTCGGAACTGGCCCCAGAAAAGGTTGTGCCTGTAGCCGCTGCGCTCTCAGAGTGGATCAGCCATGCCTTTGGCTGCGGAAAGCTGCACCAGCGCCAGTGTGTTCTCATCCACCCAGCCGAATCCCTAGTGTCTCTTTGAGAAAGGACACACAGCAGCAGCTTCAGCTGTTATTTATCTGGCTAAAGCTGCTCCCAAGAGAGAACCCTCCGTGCAGGATTTGGGGAACGTCTCCTGTCTTCTACAGGCTTCTCAGCATCCTTATTAGCAATTTTTTCCCACCAAAATAAAATATTTATTTAAATAACTTTCTAGGGGCTAGGGAGGTAGCTCAGCAATCTAAGCACCTGCCTGGCAAGCGCAAGGACCTGGGCTCGATCCCCAGTACCTCCTGCCATACTGGCCCCAGACACCAAACTGGCAACCGCAACGGCGTGGTGGTGTATACACCTGTAATCCCAGCACTGGGAGGGCTGAGACATGAGGATCACTGCCAGTCTGAGCTGTGTAGTGAGAACCTGTACCAAATAAGTAAATTACAAAAGTTTAAAAAAATAAAATAAATAACTCTGGGAAAATAGAAAATTACTAGTATATAAGCATATATTAAATCATCAAAATACAGGAAAGATCATTCATGAATGAAGCCACTTTATCACAATCATTAAGGAGTGAACAATATTTATCTTAAAAATGTCCTTCTGTTTCTTATTTCTTGGCTCTTTGCAAAAGATCCACTTGAAACAGAAGCCACAATTCCTTGCCTGCTGCGTGCTGAGGGGCAAAGATCAGCACTTCATCCTGTTCTTGCCGTCATCAGCTTTCGGATAAGATCAGGTGGGAGCGCTGTGGCTGTGCCCCACGCAGCCCAGGCTCTGAGGTCAAAGCGAGACACGAGATGGTCCTGGAGGATAAGACCAGCAGCTCCCAGAACAAAAACAAATATTAGACCTCTGAGTTAAATCACCAACCCATGTTTTGTGTGGGGCCATGTTCCCTGCTAATTCTCCAAATCCTTTAAGGACGCCTCAGGATCTCAGATTATTGCATTTGGGCTTACTCTGTGCATCCACCAGAGACGTGCTGAAACCGGAGGAAAGGAGCTGGTGCTCCTGCGCATGCAGAGCACAGGGCGGCGTGCAGCTTCCGTGGCTCTCAGACCTTCCTGGGTCACACTCCACTCACTGCAGATCATCTGACTGCTCAGCTGCTATGGGCTGGGCATTAGGGATTTTTAGAAATTGTAATTCTCATAAGTAACTCACGGCTTCATTTTTGGGTGTGTTGGCCAGCAGCGTCACACTAACTCACATCGTGGTGCAGGCACAGCCACGAGTCCAGAGCTGTTCTCACCTCGCAGACCCGAAACTGCACCCGTGTCCCCTGCCCACTTACCCCCATCGGTCATGAGTGTTCGCGCATCCAGCCTTGGCCTGCAAGCACTTGTAGCTGGCTCCCTTTCTTCTTCTGGGCCACAAGAGAACAACTGCAGGACTCTAAATGCACTTCTGGATCTCAAAGTCACCACCCTCACACGCATGTGGTGCACATGTGTGTGCATGTGTGTGTATGTGCATGTGTTTCTGCATATGTGCACGTGTACCCATGGATGCACATGTGCCTTAGGTGTGTGTGCATGTGTGCATATGTGTGAGCATCTGCCAGTGTGTACGAGCATGTGCATGTGTACCTGCATGTGTGTGTGTGCCTGTGGATGCATGTGTGCCTGTGTGTGTGTGTGTGCATGTGTGTTTCTGTGCATGTGTGCACGTATGCCTGGAGGTGCATGTGTCTGTGTGTGAGCATGTGCATGTGTGCGTGTGTACATGTGTGCATGTGTGAGCATGTGTGAGTCCCCCACCCTGGCTCCCTGCCCTCCTAGTCACACCTGTCCATCCTTATGACCGATGTCCATTCATCGGTCATAAGTGACAGGAGTAAGGGACACATCTGAGCATCTAGATGTTTGCACCAGGCAGTGAAGCTCCAGGGAACGTGTTTGCCAGCAGCCCGGGCATCTTGGATTGATTGCTGGTCAGCATAGTTGAAGCAAGCACAGCCAATGAGGAAACAGACAGAATCCAGCCCCCTGTGGTCTTGAGCACAGGACTTGATTTTCCTATCTGAGCTGTGGGAAAGGAAGCCTGTGTCCTGGGTGGCGAGGCTCCACAGTGTGTCCCTCTCCTGGCTCAGAACCTCTAGCAGCTTGCCCCGAGTCTTATGGCTTTTGCTGCTAGGCAGCTGCTCTGGGCTGCAGGAGGGCAGTGAGCTGGGCCCTTTAGGGCTGCTCCCTCTCCCTTCCTGTCCTGCCATAAACCCACTGAGCAACTCTGGTGGAGTGGTGTCGGATGGTCCCCCCCGGCCTTGTTCACAGCAGGAAGGCGGGGCAGTGGCATGGAGGCTGCTGTTGGGGAGGAATGCTTGTCAGGGGTTAAGGCAGAGGAGCAAGGGACTTGGGACAAGGGTTCTAGGACAGTTTTTCCATTGAGGCCACAACTCCTGCACAGGCCCTGAGGTCCCTGAGAACCTACTGAGAGCCTACAGTGTGCCGGGTTGCTTCCCTACCTGTTGTACCCAAAGCTCTGGAGATGGCTTTTAGACCTCAGGGGACAATGGTGGGGCATGAGTTACCGGTGAAGCAGTGTTCATATTGGTAGGTAGCAGGCTCCCGGGAGCTCAGTGTGACCTTCAGCCCTCCCATTCCACTTCCCCCCGGGCAAACCCTCAGGACCCACAGCTCTGGAGAGCTGGTCAGGTTTGAAGACCTGTCTGCCTAAAGCCTCTCCTGGCCATGGCCTTGGTCAGTGCATACTGCATGCCTCTGCTCACCACAGTTCTACCACTGCAGGAGCCGTAGCCCCCGTAGGAGCTGTAGCTCCCACAGGAGCCATAGCCCCACTCTGTCCCCAGGCTGAAGGGCATGGTTCTCTCTGATGTTGCTCAGCACTGTGGGGTGGTTTAGGGACTGCAGGAAACAAGACTGAAAGTCTACACCATATGTTTGTTTGTTTTGTGTTACCAGGGATTGAACTCAGGACCCTGCACTTGCCAGGCAGACACTTATTCTACAGAGCTATTTCCCTGGCCCAAGTCTATACCATAAGAAGAAAAAGATGCCCAGCAATGGCACATTACAGGGAAATCTGAAAGGCAGTAAAAGGTATCCCGCACCTCAGCAGCCACTCCTCTGCCTCTGGGACAGGCTGGGATGGAAGTTGGCTCTGTGGGCTAAGCAGGAAAGAGGGCCAGGTGACGCCTTCTGTCCCAGCCTATGTGATGGGCGGTCTTGCAGCAACTTGTCCCCTGTGCTGGCAGGAGCCTCGGCTGGCAGGGACCATCCTGGCCACCCTGCTCCTCTCTGGAGATCGGAGGACCCGCAGCTGTAGCGCCTGCAGCGGTCCATCGCTGTTTGCAGCTGGCATGCATGTCAGAGAAACACCTTGCATGGCAGGACTTCTGTCCGCAGCTGCCCCTGGCTCTGTTCCTAAAGCCATCTGTTTCAGTGTTCTTTTTCAAATGCTTATTTTAAAATTCTTGTGCTGTTCTTACCTTTCTAGCAGTACACGTTTGCAGCCCATAAGGACTGCGTCCCTCGCGACCCCATCAGGTGGAATCGGTTGGCAAGCATAGCACGTGCTGATCCTCCCCCTTCCCGCCACCTCCGGCCCCCTCCCTTGGGCAGGCACTCTGTCTCCCTGCTTTCTGTTACCTGTCTTTCATTTTGTTCTTTAATTTATGCATACTTGGGGCTGATCAGATAGCTCAGCAGACTAAAACACCTGTTTAGGCAACGTGCAGGGGCCAGGGTTCAATCCCTAGCACCACAATACGTGCAGGCTCTGCCCCTGGGGTACACTGAGACAGCGATTGAGACTGGGTGTGGTGGCGCACCCCTGTAATCCCAGCGCTTGGGAGGCTGAAAACAGGAGGATCATGAGGAGTCTGATCTGTGTAGTGAGATCCTGTGGACTCTGCACTAAACATATTTTTTTTTAAAAGTTATGCATACTTTAGCTTTCTCATGTAAGGGAAACCATGCGACATGTCAGCTTGTGTATCTGATTATTTCACTTGACCGTATGGCCTCGGGACGCATCCATTTTCCCGCCAATCACTCAGGTTTTTCCTACCTCACGGCGGAGCATGCTCCAGTGTGCGGAGGTCCGCGTATTCTCTATGCGCTCATCTGTTGGTGAACACGTGGGCTGCTTCCAAGTTTCCGCTGCTGGGCGGCCAGACACCTCGTACTCCAGAGGCCCGCGCGTGTCCAGGCTGCAGCAACGCAGCTCACGCTCGCCGGGCTCAGAAGCAGCACGTTTCAGAGCTCTGCGCCGTTCAGAGGGCTTCAGATCTTGCTGCTGTCGCTCCAGAGATGCCCTGCAGCGCCGCTAGGAGTGCGCAGTCAGGGCTGACAGTGGGCGCTCTGAGGGTTGCGGAGCACCAGGATCTGCTGGAGCCACGTGAGACCCCAGGGCTGCGGCCCCTCCGTCCCCCACACTTCCCCGCTTCTGCCTCTGGTCTCCCCTTTGCAGCTGCACCTGCAGCAGAGCAGTGAGTGGCCAGAGCTGTGACCTCAGGAGAAGCGGGACAGAGGAGCAGAGGCAGAGCCTGAGCTGGGGAGTGAAGTCTGTGCCTCCAGGGAACCCCTTTCTACAAGGCTTGTCGGGCAGCAGGTCAGGGTCAAACTCACTTATTTGGGGGAAAATCCTCCATGGATCTTTCAGGGTGTGATTCCAATTTCAGCTTCCCATAGTAATTTACTCAGTGCTTCTCTGGGGCCAAATGAGCTGTTTTCTCTGATATTCTCACGATGCTTTAAGTTTCTGTCTGTTCGGGATCCCCACCCAGGAGCTGCTCCGGCCACCAGGAGGAAGGCCCAGAGCCCAAGGGTGAGGACGCCGGACCAGGCACATCTCCTGGCTGTCAGAGGCCGTGACCCTATTTCACCTGCGGGACGACACACCAGTGTGGGGAGGGCAGTGGCCTCTGCAGGCGCCGCTGCTGCGGTCCTCCAGCACCTGGGTCAGCTTGTTGCAGGGCCGGTAACAAACGAAATGAGAAAATGCTTTGCCCCCAGGAGCAGGAGGGCAGCCGGCTGCAGGCTCTGGAAGGCCCACGGGATCGCTCTCGAAGGACCGCCCGGCTGGCTGCGGGATGGCTTTCGTAGGTTTTGCGAGCAAGAAACACAGAGGCATGGAAATATGATGAGCTTCTGCTGGTGGTGCTGGGCCTCTTGTCGCGGGGCGGAAAGTCCTCGGAGTGAGTTAGTGAGAAAGGACATGTCTAGCCAGGTGTGCTGGTGCACGCCTGTAATCGCAGCATTCGGGAGGCTGAGACAGGGGAAGCCTTGCGAGTTCAAGGCCAGCTTGGGCTACAAACTGAGGTCAAGGCCAGCCTGAGCTGCACAGCGAGACCTGTCTCAAAACAGACAAAAACGCAGGACACATCTGTGACCAGAAAGCACAGCCACAGGCTGCCTGTGGCTAGCCTTAGCCAGGCGCCGCTGGCCGAGCTGCTGCTGCGCTGCGCGCGGTGGGGGGGGGGGTGCCTAGAGAGTCACGTCTGGTCCCAACTTGGCATCAGACCACCAGCTGACTGGAATTCCAGCACAAGCGCAGCCCCCTCCGGTTCGAGGAGATTTAGCGCGCAGCGAGGCTGGCAGGGCCCGCTGAAGGTGTCAGGGCGCCTGCGAGAGCCGCTTCCTCCCCCTTCTTTTCGTGGATCAAACCCTTTCATTTTTGCTAGAGTTCCCATAGCTGCTTTTTCAAGGAAAGTCTTTAGCCCCCTTTTCCAGAAACCTTCGCTAATTGTTTACGGAAGGAACTAATTTAAAAGAATGAAAATGTAAGAAGGAGGAAGAGAGGAAGAAACGCAGAAGGGGTTGGGGAAGGAGAGACAGCGCAGGTGGCAGGCGGCAGGCGGCAGGTGACAGGCGGCAGGTGGTGGTGCCTGGCCGGGGCCAGGGCCGAGCAGAGCTGCAGACGCACCAGCTGAAGCTGGGTCTATACTTTGATGGCTGTTCGTTATTTGAGGGTCCCTGTTTAGACGGAGTCAGACGCTTCATGCATTCCATCTTCCAGGAGTTAAAATTAGGGATTGCCCGGTTAATCAAGCTGAATTCTCTTATGGATTCCCCTCCCTCTCTCACGTTGTTAGGTGTAAGGGCGGGACAGGGCACTGAGTGGAGGTCAGAGCAAGGAGAAGCAGAGTCCATAGCCTGTGCGCCCTCTGTTGCCTGTCCCTCCCTCCACCCCAGGCCCAGCCTGTCCAGCAGGAGGACGCCTCCCCCGCCCCTTGTCTGCTTGCCTTCTCCGCAACTCCCAGGGCCAGCGTGCAGAAGTGCAGTGACCTGGGGTGTTCCCAGCATCTAGCCAGTGCCGGCCTCACCTTCCCGTGGGCTCTTACATGCTCTTGCCAGCCGTGAGGCACACAGCCCCGGTCAGCGGGACACTGCCAGGAGCATGAGCCGGAACAGCCCTGCAGATCCAACACAGGGCTGCAGCTCCTACCCTCACCCCTGCTGGGCTCCAGGTCCAAAGTGTGTAGTAAATCAAGGTGGGGACCTCAGCAGCCTCGTACCCGCAGCCTCATCCCTAGCCGGCCTGCACCTGCCCGGGTGTGGTCGCCATAGCCAGCTCTGGGGGACAGGTTGGGAGAGGGGCTGGTTTGTATCTCCTGATTGACATGCTGGCCCCTCTGCTGATTGCAGAAGCCCGTGCTGTTCACTCACCCTCTGTCGTGCAAGATCCTTGGCTGTGAGCAACCAAACTACAGGGGAACATGCACGCACACACTGATCACACCTGCACACACGCACGCACACACACATGCGCACACACACACACACACATAGGCTTCAGCCTTCACACTGCACGTGGACCTGATCCCATCCCAGAAGAGACTGTGCAGCAAATTTTCTATTTTTGCTGAAGGGATTACGGGTATCGCTCCCTGCAGAGCCACATGCATTGGTTCCTGACAAATGCTATAGTACCTGACTTGAACTTAGTGCTGAAAAACGTTGTAGCTTTTGTATTTTTTGTGGACAGAGAAAAGCAGTGTCATGTACTGTTTTCCTCCCTTTTGCTGGAGGTATAACATGTTTAGGTACCCAGAATCCCAGCATTTTTTTTTTTTTTGGTGGAACCGAGGATTGAACTCAGGCCTTGAGCTTGCCAGGAAAGCACTTATTCTACTGAGCCAACTCTCCACCTCCCCAGCATTATTGTTTACTTACAAATATTACAGTGTGCTATAGTTGGATCTTCATAAAAATAGATAACTGCGTCTACCTTTTCACATACCTATGTGTTCATCAATGTGTCCACCTTCATAAGTGTCTGCCCACCCCTCACCCATCTACCCGTCAATTCTCAGGTGAGTGCTGGCTTTGGCAGCACATATACTAAAACTGGAACGATGCAGAGAAGACTAGCAGGGCCCCTGCGCAAGGACGGCACGCAAATTAGTGAAGTGTTCCGTAGTTTTAATCAGAGAATCTAATTTCTAAGAATGTCATTTCATTGGGTTGGGGATCCTATACATTCGCAGTTTAGCTGCAGAAAAATAAGCAAAATAGAAAAAATGATTCTTGGTCAGAGAAAACAAAATTGATAATGAATAAATGCTTCTCTAGATAAAAAAAAAATCCTCAGAGAGTGGTTCTCAGACATGAGTTCGCAGAAAGGACAAGGTTAGTGCTCTGCTGCACAGTAGGACAGCTGTGGATGGCAGCAACTGATTGAACACAGAGCCAGCGAGTGGTGTCAGTCCAAGGGCACAAGAAGTGTCCAAGGCACTGAGCACACTGCTCATCCTGATGGGCTCTGCACTCCTTGTACTCAGGCGCTGAAATGTCACACCGCACCTTATAAATATGTGCAATTATGGAACGTCAATTAAAAACAAAAATAGAGCAAGCAGAAAAGTCTCTGTGGCGTAAGGGACTGTGTTAGGAAGCTGGGCAGACCCCAAGGGCGAGGATTGAGCAGGGCTGTGGGCGCCTCTGTGGGCCGGCAGGATGGAGCCTGCAGTCCTGCTTGGTGGCACCGCATGGATATCGCTGCTGGATCCATGCCCACGCTATTCTGGAGTCTAGTTTAAGCATTTTTTTTCTTGTATTTTTAGGGAAGGGTCTAAAGGGTATTCAGGGTCTCACTACTAGATGAGACTCCTGGTGATCCGCCTGGTTACAGCCTCCTAAGAGCTGGGATTACAGGTGTGTGTGCCACCATGCCCAGTCTCAATTGTCTCTCAGCATGCCCCAGGGGCGAGGCTGGCACAGCAGGCTGGGGGATCCAACCCCTGGCCCCTGCACCTGCTTACAGGTGCTTTAATCCACTGAGCTATTTGGCCAGCCCTCTAGTTTAAGTTTTAAGGCATGTCTTCTTTTTTTTTTTTCATAGAAATAACTGGTCTTGATGTTTACTAAATCCACAAACATGAGGAGTGATCAAAGCTTAGTGAGGGCCTAAATTAAAAAGATATGACAGTAAAAGACATGTTGGCATTAATCGTGTAAATGCATAAATGCACCCCTGTGCCCTGCACACAGGTATTCCAGGCTCTAGGCGCTGTCTGAGGCCGTTCTGGAAGAGCCGTCTCATGAGTGTCTCCACAGGGCGTGAACAAATGTGCAGGGAGTGTTGTTGCCCATGCAGGGCGGGCTTGTGCAGAGTGACGCAGCATGTACCCACATCACTTACAAACTGAGCGCCGTACCCTGCTGGCTTTGCCCGAAGCCAGTGGCCAGGGAAGGGAAACACTTTAGTCCACTCAGGACGCCAGAGGCAGCCAGGACAGACAGCGCAACTACAGGCGCGAGGAGGGAGGCCTCCAGAGCTCGCGGGGGGG
>NDGM011070177.1:0-10157 GCA_002564305.1 Octomys mimax
CAATTCTTGTTACATAGGTCTTGCTTTATCTTGGTCTTAACTATCCAGCAGAAAAGTATAAAATCGAAGTACAAGAAATAAAGCCATGTTGTTAGGTTGAGCTGTAGGGGACTCAGGTCAACAGCTTCCGACATTGCCAGTCAAGTAGAAGACCCAATACTATTATGAACTACTGGACTATTTTGGAATATTTTGCTTAGTTCACACACATGTAATATTTAAATGATGGAACTAAACCAAAAAGGAGATGTAGATGAATGACCATTTTATATCTGTGTATTCTAAATGTTGGGATAGGTGTGTAGCTTCCTCCTCTTGGTTCAGGGAATGGATGGATTTGTTTTGGTAGTGTTTTGGAGTTGGATGTCGTGTCTGCATCTTGTACAACAAATAAACACTAGGAAGTCAGTATGCAATGTGTTAATTATTGGAACTGTCCTACCAATTCGATTTGAAACGTCTCATTGCTATTTGTTTCTCAATAAAATTATGGAAAAAATGAAAGAAATCAAAGATCAGTCATATAATAGTTCACTCTTTGTCAAAATCAAGAAAGTTGTATTCTTATTATTAGAATTCTCAAAGTAGAAAGGGGTAGGCAATAAATATTTAAAGATTTAAAATTTCTGAATTTAGTTGAACTTATAACACATTTCCAAGAAAAATGAACATTTTGCACAAGAAATTTGAATAAAATCATATCAAAATACAAAAAAGGATCAAATTACATGTTTGAAAGCTATAAACTGGGCTGAAGAGAAAGCTTAGTGGTTTTGGTGCATCTCTGGCAAACACAAGGACCCAGGTTCATTTCCCAGAACTGCATACCATACCAGCCCCAGAACTCCGGGAAGGCCTTGCTGGCCACCAAAACTGAGCATACTGGTGCATGCCTGTAATCCCAGTGCTGGGGAGGCTGAGACAAGAGGATCGCTATGAGCCTGAGCTGTGCAGCAAGACCCTGTCCCAACTAAATAAATCAATAAATACATGATTAAAAAACTTTAAATGCTATATACTACTTACAAAAACATACAACTAAAAACTCATACAATAGTTAAAAATAATTGAATAGAAAACATCATACAAATATACACAAAATGGAAAGCTATTTTTTCAAAATTAATAGTAAACAAATTAAAATTTTAGGCAAAAGAAATGTGTTAGGAATACAGACAATACTGTATAGCAATACAAGAAAAACTATGTACCAAATATACCCACTAATTTTGTGCCTAAATACATAAAGCAAAAAGTGAAAATGTTACACAGCTGTAGTTACCACAGAAGAATTCAACATCATATCTATGTCTTAGCTCTGGCTACTGCAATGAAGTCCCACAGAATAGGTGGATTAAACAAGAATTTATGTCTCATAACTCTGAAGCATACATAGAAGTCTAAAATTGAAAGCTGACTACCAAAGCTTCAGTGTCAGTCCTTACCTAACATCAAGATAAGGCAACAAAGGAACACCAGTAGCCAGTATGATAACACATACCTGTGACCCCAGCATCCTGGGAGGATGAGAAACAAGGATTACAAACTAGAGCTCACCCTGGGCAATTAACAATTTAAAAAGACACTGCCTCAAGTTAAAAAAAAAAATTAAACTCCTGAGAACATAGCTCAGTGCAAAGGCCTTAAGCTCAATGCCCAGTTCCTGGGGCAGGGTGGGGAGGGACAAAAGAATCAGTTTTGTACTTCCTACATTACTCCTCAGAGCCTTTCTCTCTGAAGCCACTTCACTGGTGGAGCAACAACTGATGCCCAAATCCTCCAACTGAAGTATACAGGTTATTACTTCACACAGCAGGGAGCTCTAAGGTCATGAAACATCTCTGTTTATACCCTAGAATTTGTATGGTTTATGTGTATGCTGTATAACTCACAAATCCATACATTCCAGGTGTATCATTAAAGATCTTAAATCAGAAACTTCTTGCTAAGAACATTTTGAAAATAATCATTACCCCCCCCAGGAAATATCAATATTCTGTGTATGAGAACACCCAGTTATCAGCTTGTTTATACAGATTTTTCCAAAGGTGAGGGCACCTATCGTTGCCTGAGAGAGAAAAATGACAGAAGAGGTACTTTAATTCCTTCCTCACATTTATTATACTCATTTTCTGAGCTCAATATAGCCTTTGTGTTCTAAACAAAGGCCACACAAAGAAAAAAAAGAGAGAAACTCTGAGATCAAAATCTTTTTAATAGCAAAAGTGTGTTAGGAAATTAATCCAGCAATTTTTAAAGAGTAGAAAAATAAATTTAGATTTATCTCAGAAATGAAAGATAATGCAATGTTAACAGAGCACATCAAACTGTTTAAAGAAATAGGTTATCTTAACAGATTTAGAAAAAAAGCACTCATCCCCTTCTACTGCTGCAGCTTCAATCCAGGTGAACTGCATCTGAAAAGGCCCAGATAATGGTGAACTGAGGTGGGACTGAGGTGAACCATATGGGACGGCCCAGAGACCAGAGGGAATACCAATAACACTGAAGGGCTCCAAGTAGGGTGCACAGGATGGACACAGGTGGGGCCAGAAGCCTGGAAAAGTCCTAAGCAACAACAGCAATATAAGCCTACAGGTGGTAAATTAGGTAAACCAGCATTATACTTTGGGACAAAGACCCATTGAATAGAAGCTGGCAGGTAGGGCCAGCCCCATTTTCTCTCGCACTATTTTTCTTTTTCCTTTCTTTTTTTGTTTTCTTTTTTCTTTTCTTTCTCTTTTCTAAATGACTAGAGAGGACTCTAGCTACAGGAACTAATCCCATCCCACAAAACCTGAGTCTTCTGGTCTAGCTTCTGTTTTCTTTTCAGTTATCTTTGTATTATCCACTATCCTTCTTAAATATCCCCACCATGAGGTAAAACCATTCAACCAAGGGGAAAAAATTTAAAGACAAGCTCTCAATTTATATCAGTTCTGTATATAATTGTAGATTTGGGGCTTCTATGGTGGATGGTACAAAAATAACAGCTACCACAGTTTATCAGTTTCCAAACTGTACTTGATCTATTGATATTGCTAATGATATTCTTTACCTATGATGTCATATCAGTTGTAATCACTTGATCGCCCTTCTGAAGCAATACTGAGAAGCTCTGGGGTAATAACCACACCACAGCCCAACAACAAAGAACCACAAACAGATACCAATAATCTACTCTTAATGAACTGAGAAAGTATGATCTTGAAACAGACAAGCCAAAAATCTCTTACTTACAAAAAAGTCAAACTTCAAAGCAGAGTAAGTAGTTACACAGACAGAAAAAGTAGAGAACAAATAGCAGGAAAATAACATGAGATAAGTCAATATATATCACTTATAACCATCAATGTAAATGGCCTCAATTTACCAATCAAAAGAAACAGACTGGCAGAATAGACCAAGAAATGAAATCCAACAATAAGCTGAATCCAAAAGAATACATTTAACTAAAAATATTCATAGACTGAAAGTAAAAAGATGGGAAACAGTACTCCATGCAGCACAAACCTAAAAGAACTGGAATACCCACTGTTTGTAGATGACATGGTCTTCAAACCAAAATGACCAAAAGAGACAAAGAAGGTCACTACATATTTATTAAGGGAAAACTTTAAGAGGAAGAGGTAACAATTATATATATAGATGTACCAAATAGGACAGCATGCAACTATCTAAGACAAATTGTAATAGACATGAAAAATCAAGTAAACAATAATATAATTAGGATGAGGGACCTTAAAACCTTATTGTCACAAAAAGATGCATCAACTAGACAAAAATTAGTAAAATAATGTCAGAATAGAACCAAACCTGTGAACAAACGCACATAGTAGATGTGCACAGAATGTTCCAGTCAACAACATCAAAATACACATTCTTCTCAGCTGCACCTGGACTGTTTTGTAAGAGAGACCATACACTAGCCCAAAGAACACATTTAAGTAAACGCAAAAGAATCCAAATCATCCCAAGCATATTGTCTGAACATAGTAGAATGAAACTGGAACTTAATGACAAAATAAACTGCAAATCCTCTATAAACATGAAAATTATTTGACACCCTCCTGAACAACCAATGTGTGGAAGATGAATTAAGGAACAAATTAAACAATATGTACAATTAAACGAAAATGGAGATACAGAGTACCTGAACCTGTGGGACACAATGAAAGCAGTCCAAAAAATATAAATTTATAGCACTGAATTCTCACATCAGAAAAACAGAAGAAAGACAATGAACAACATAGTTTTGCACCTCAATCTTCCATGGAAAAAAAAAAGAAGTCAAGCCTAATGCCTATACAACAGAGGGAATTATAAAGATTAGAGCATAAATTAACGTAAGTGAGACTGAGAAACCTGTTGGAAGTCACTGAAATTGGAAAATTGATCATATGTGGGAGAGCAGGACAAGGCCAGAGTGTCTAAAGCAATCAAGATACCTCAGTCTTGAGAAAAATATCCTGCCTCATCAACTTTGGCTATTAGTCTATTAGTCACTAAGCAACTTTGTGTCTCTTGACATTAACTTTGCAAAGGTATAAATAAAAACCACTACTGCTGTTATTTGGGTGCTTTGCCAATCAGGCATGGTCCACCACTTGACATCAACTATTATAGCTTGTCTTTATTTTCTAAATCCTCTCTCATTTTCTCCCAGGCACAACCGAGAGACAAACAAATCCATACAGAAAACTATAGAAAGAATTAATGAGTGAAAGAGATAAGTTTTTTGTAAGAATAAGTGTAATTGATAAACCTCAAGCCAACATTATCAACAAGAGGCAAGTTGCAAACACATGCATTGATGAATGAAAAGGGTAAAGTCACTACAAATCCTGTGGAAAGTCAGAGGATCATCATACATACATTGAAAATATTTACTCTCACATTATGGAAAATGCATAAAAAATGGAAAGATTCCTAGAAGCATATAAATTACAGAAGCTGAGTTAAAAAGATGTAAACATTCAGAATAACCCAGTATCAGCTAATGAAATTGAAAATGTAATTGAAAATTTACAAACAAAGAGAAACCCAGGTCCTGATGGAGTCACTGCTGAATACTATAAGAAACTTAAAGAAGATTTTATTCCAATTCCCTTGAAACACTTCAATGAAATTGAAAGAAGCAATTCTCCCTTAATCATTCCTAGAGACAAATGTTATCTGGATAATAAAACTACAAAAGGACACAACCAAAAAGAGAATGGAAGGCCAATCTCCATAATGAATATCGGTGGAAAAACCCACAATGACATAAGAGCAAATAGAATTCATCAAATAATCAATGATATAATACACATGATCATGTGGTTTTCATACTCAGAGAATGCAGGCATAGCTTAATATGCACAAATCAACAAATAAAATAAACAATATCAACGGAGCCAAGGACCAAAAAAAAGATGATCACCTTAATAGATGTAGAAAAAGCTTTTGACCAAATGCAAAACTCATTCATGATAAAAACCTGAGAGAAAATCAGAATAGATGGTTTTTAACTCCATTGGATAAAAGCCATCCATGACAAACCAACAAACAACATGATACTATATAGGTAAAGACAGCAAGAATTCTAAAATCAAGAAACAAGACAAGGATGTTCATGATCATGACTTCTTTACAATATAGTTCTGGAAACATTAGCCATAGTAATTAGACGAGAAAGAAATAAAAGGAATAAAATAGGAGAAGGAGAAGCTAAATTATCATTATTTTTAGCTGATATGATACTGTAAAAGACCACATAAACTCAACAAAAAAGGACTTGCAGATTTAATATCCAAATTTGGAAGCATAGCTGGATATAAAGTCAGTACTCAAAAATCAAGAGCATTACTGTGCACAAATGACAAATTCACCCAGAGAAAAACTAGTAAAGCACACCCTTCATAATAACATAAAAAAGAAACACATAGGGACAGATCTATCAAAGGAAGTAAAAGATCTATACATTGAGAATTACAGCACTCTGAAAGAGATGAAGGAGGATGTCCGAAAGTGGAAAAAATATTCCTTGTTTACAGACAAAAAAACCCAACACAGTGTAAATGGCCACATTCCTAAAATGGTTATACAGCTTTAATGACATCACAATCAAAATATCATTAACATACCTCACAGAACTGGAGAAAACATTCCTAATATTCATGTGATACCAGAGGAGACCTAGAACAGCAAAAGCAATTCTGAGCAACAAAGACAAGGCAAAAGGCATCACTATACCTGACTTAAAATTATATTACAAAGCTATTTTGATAGAATAAGGATGGTGCCAGCAAAAAAAAAAACAGACTGAGGATCAGTGGGACAGATAAGAAGAAAGAGACACAACACAAACACACTCAGCCACCTTAGCTTGATAAAGGGGTCAAACATGTTCACTAGAAGAAAGGTAGCCTCTTTAATAAATGGTGCAAAAAAAACTGGCTTTCCATACGCCAAAGACTAAGTTCAAACTTAGGTCTGTCATCATGCACTAAACTACAATCAAAATGGGTCAAAGGTTTAAATATTAAAATAGAAACAATAAATTTTCTGGAGGAGGAAGTTAGAAAATATCTGAAAGACATGGGGTAGGTAGAGTCCATGTACAGAAACCACACTATATAGGAAACAGTTCAGAGGATCAACTGGGATCTCATCTTTTTAAAAAATTTTCTGCACTTCAAAAGAAATCTCCAACAGAGTAAAAAGAAAATTTGTGAATTGGGAAAAGATTTTGCTGGCTGTTCCTCAGACAAAAGCCTTCTATCTAGAACATATAAAGAATTTGAAAAATCAAGCACCCAAAATTCAAAAACCCAATCCAAAAGTGGGCATCTCAGATAGACATACATTACTCAAGTGAATAAATGCAAATGTCAAATAAATACATGAAAAAAATGTTCACCATCACTGAACATTCCAAAATGAAAATTAAAACACTATATCCCATCTTACCCCAGAAAGAAGGAGTATCATCAAAAATTCAACCAATAACAAATTCTGGAGGGGTAGTGGGGAAAAACGTTTCTCCACTGATGGTAGGAGTATAGACTGGTACAACCACTATGGAAATCAATGTGGAGATTCTCAGAAAGCTAGGATTGGAAGTCCCCCAAAACCCAGCTATTTCCCTCCTGGGTATTTTTCCAAATGAACTGAAAATATCATACCACAGCGATTTATGTGCACCCATTTTTATAGCAGCACAAATGTCCATCAACTGAGGAAGGTATAAAAAAGATGTGGTATTTTTACACAATAGAGTATTACTCAGCTATAAAAAAAGATAAGCTTGAGGCTTTTATATTTAAATGGATATAACTAGCTGCTATACTCATAAATGAAATAAATTAGACTGGCATGTGCAAATATCATTTTTGTCTTGCTAATATAAGAATCTGAATGAGTAAATAAAACCTGAACAGTAATATAGATACTATGAAAAGGAAAGAATCTGTCTAATGGGTAGGAAACACCTGTGATGAGGAAATAGATGGGGGTGGGATACATTTATGTATGTATGAAGGATGGATTGGGTAATTGTACTGTTTTTTTGCACTGGTCTACAGAGGCAAGTAGTTGATGTTTAATAATTTTCTTGTCCTCTTTAATTTCTTATAACTTTTTTGTTTACCAATCATGCATGCTTATGATCTGAACATCTAGTTTAAAGATAACATTGTGCAATATGCAACCTTTGTTGGATTCCTATTGTTCTCTCTGGTGAAGTTTTGTATCATTTCTAATGTTTTTGTTGGTTTATTTGTTCTTTTACTATTCTGTATTCTCTTTAGATAATAAAAAAAAAAGTATGCTAGGCAGTTGTGGGGAAAAAGGAACCCTCCTCCATTGTTGATGGGAGTGTAAAACCACTGTAGGTATGCCTTTAAAAACTGGGACTGGTGGTCATATTTGACCCACCTATTCCCCTTCTGGGTATCTAGCCAGAAGAAAGAAAAACATCCACACTATAGTGACATATGTGTACCCATGTTTATACCAGCACAATTTAGGCTGTAATAACTAAATCTTAGAAACAACTCAAATGCTCATTGATTAAAGAATGGATAAAAAGATACAGGCTTTTTTACAAAATGTAGTACCACTTAGTCATAAAGAAGGATAAATGGAATCTTTTATAGATAAGCAGATACAACTTGAGACCATCTTCATAAGTGAAATAAATCAGACCTGTATGTGTAAACATATTGTCTGACTAGTGTGAAAAAATGAACAAGTAAATAAGAACTGAAATGTGCAATAGATGTTGCAAATTGGGAATGAACTACTCAGAAGAAAGACAAGCGATGATAAGGAAAGGAGAAAGGAAGAACAGAAAATACAAAAAAATATATGTATACACAAGATAGTTGCATTAGTGATACAGCTAATTTCTGTTAGTTCATTAAAATGAAAGTTTTGCAGCTGGGGAGATAGCTCAGTGGTGTAAATACCTGCCTGGCAAGTGCAAGGACCCAAATTCAATCCTCAGTACTGCATGCCATGCCAGGTGAGCCATGCCAGCCCCAAAACAGGGCATGTTAGTGCACATCTGTAATTCCGGTGCTGGGGAGGCTGAGACAGGAGGATCACTGCAAGTCTGAATGACATATCAAGACCCCTTATGAAATAAATAATTTTTTAAAAAATTTTTCAAAGAAAGTTTTGTGCTAATATTGTACAGACAAGTGATCATGCCTATATTGTCTACTCTAAACAACCATTAGGAAGACAACAATATGGAATGCATCAACTAACCTGTTCTGAAACTTGGTTTTATTATGTTTATCTTTTTTCCCTACCTAAAATAAAATAAATAATTCAAAATCACTTTACAAAATAAATTTATTTACCCTGGGTTCCTCACATAACATGCAAATATACTTACTCAATAAAAAACATATAAGTGGAAAAATATAAAAAATAAAGGAACCTTGTATAATAAAATGGTCTAGTCATAAGCAGTAGCTTAGGCATCACAAATAATCTAGAAATCTTTTTGGAGTTATGTTAAATGTTTTCATTGGTTGTTGGGGAAAGAGATTTCCAAGCAATGCTCTAAGAACAGGAAGCCAAATTATTTGGGCCTATATAAATTTCAGAAGATTTCTTCATGCTACATGGATGGTTGGCTTTGAACTACAAGTCTGAGAGTTCACTTAGAATCAACCATCATTAGCTCACTAAGAAAGCGTTTTGGTTTTTAGCACACTTGGCTTCCAAAATATGAACTGATTGGTTTGGTTGGTTTTTAATGATATCTTTCTCACCATCTATGTATCCCATGTGCATAAATAAGCAGTAAAAGAAAATAGAGTGCTGTGTGTGTGTGTGTGTGTGTGTGTGTGTGAGAGAGAGAGAGAGAGAGAGAGAGAGAGAGAGAGAAAAGGTTAGCCAAGCTTTCTAAATACCCTATCACATGGAAAAAAGTAAAACCAAAAAAACCAATTTACATGTTCAGTTTAAGTACTGCAAACTCTCTCATCAGAAGATGACAAATGGTTTATGCACATTGTCTCTGATAAACATTACTAAATGACTCCCTGTTTGAATATAAAAGCACATGCTGCACACAGGTCAATATACTTCCAGCATAAGCAAATAATGAGCAGAACTCATTTCCAAACCACAGGATGCATCTGTCCCAATAGGAACTGGGTAACAGCCATGTACTAATTATCTGGATTTTGCTGCTAGACCTTTGCACAGACTGCAATGCATTGCACTGCCAGAGGGAGATTTGATATCATATTATTTATACTCAGTCTGATATCCTGTTCATTCTTTGCTAAGATGCCTTAATTTTAACTTGAAAATCTTTTATCACCATTCTGAATATGCCCATCCATCACTATAGATATCACAGTTCCTCTGCTGAAAGCTGTCCTTTTAAAGGATTAACTCTATCAGTCTTCCAACTTTGCCAAGCCTGTTATCCTGCATCCTAAAGCCACTGTGCATGTGCCACCTGCAGGCTGATGTACAGTGTACTTTCCCGTCCAAGAGGCTCTTGTCCCTATCCCTCCATACCAGGACCTCCTCTGTCATCTGTCGTAGCAGTGGAAGTGGAGTTCTCTCACTCCCCCATCTGTCATTCCCACCATCACCAGCCCACAACTTCCTATAACATTTTCTGTACTGGGGACCAATGATGAGAACTG
>NDGM011070205.1:0-20363 GCA_002564305.1 Octomys mimax
AAAAAAAAATTTTTTTTTGAGATTCTGGTTTCAGTTCATTTGGATATGTACCCAGAAATGGGATTCCTGGATTATATGACCTGTTTTGTTTGTTTGTTTTTTTTTTAGAGGAACGACTATGTTTTCCATAGTGGCTATACCTGTTCACATCCCCCCAAGAGAGGGCAAGGGCTTCAGGACCCCACTACCTGCCTGCTCGCAGCACGTTCTGGATGTCCGGGGTGGACTCCACCCTGAGGAGTCCTTAGTGCCTTGTAATCTCCATCTCCCTGATCATTAGCCAGCCCTCCTTTTTACAGATGAGAAATTAGGCCCAGTCAGGTCTTACAGTGTAACCAAAGCCAGGTTGGAATTAAGGTTCCCCACAGCTTTTGCTGTTCACGCTGTGTTTCTGCCTGCATCTCCCTCTCCTGCCCAAATTCTTGACTTCCACTACCCTTGTCTCTAAATTTGTTCTCTCTCTGGACACCCCTTACTAACACACAGAAAAGGTCTGAGGGAGACAGCTCTGTCTTACTTAGACTGCAATTGAAACTTAAAAGCAGTCGTAAGCTAGTGAACGCAGAGCGTGTCACTCTTCCAGAAGTGCTTGTGTTCTGAAAGGACAGGACAGAAGGCAGTAGAAGGGCCGGGCTCCGGGATTATGCCCCAAATGACCCAGAGCAGGACGGGCCCTCATGCTTGCCCACATAGCCACTGTGGGTTATCTGCTACATGCAGTATCATGAGCTCCCCCCCCCCCCTGCAGCTCATGACACTAACAGTGAGCAGGGCAGCCAGAGGTCTCGGCCTCGTGAACATGCTGCCTCGCAGGTGCGTGTTTATTGCACTCCAAGCCGAGAGGTGCTGGCCTCTCTCTGGTGTCCAGAACTCTGTGCTTTGTTCTTCTTGGGAAATTCTTGGTTCTTTCAGAAAGCCATTTGGTCTTTGGTTGGCTTGGCTTGGTTTGCTTTGGTGTGGTGTGGTTTGGTGTGGTTGTTGGAGACATGGTCTTGCTATATATTCCAGGCTGACCTGGAACTCACGGTGATCCTCCTGCCTCAGCCTCCTGAGTGCTGAAGTTATAGGCATGTGCCCTCGTGCCCAGTTTCAAATATCTACTTAATTCTTTGTCACGCGGGTATTTATTCATTAGAGGAAGTTTAGAAAAATACAGACAAGGACAAAAAAAGGAAATAATGCCTCAAATGACTGTTACTAAAATTTCTATACATATATTTCTACTTCAAGATATATCTGTTTAAAAATATTTATAAAATGAGTATCATACTGTATGGTAAGCTGTTTCACCTGGTGGCGTGGAGTTAGGATTCCCTTTCATTCTTAGTGGTCATTAACCAAATGGTTCCTGAGGGCCAACAGTATCTGGTGGCCTCTCCTGGAGACATTCTGCATCTGGTGTTGCAAGTCGCCTGTGCTTGGCTCCCAGGGCTGACGCTGGCAGGGAGCGAGTGGACCGGGGTACACTGCCCAGCGTGGCCCGGGGAGGGCATTGGCCTCTATGACAGCGGAGCTGCTTCCCCTATTTACATTTACCTCTTTCTATAATGGAAACTTGAGTACAAATTGTAAATAACCCACCCGACTTGATGTAATATAGACTGAGTTAAATGCCTTTCACATTAAATATGTACATAGGTGTTTTCTGATGGAATTTTCCATCACCAAGGAATACATTTACTCATCCACTGAGATTGTTTGCTTAGTGTCCTAAAGCTGCTAGCTTTCAAAAGAGTTTTTCTGGCGACACTTCTGGGGCTGCAGTCGGCGTGTGTGCATCTTGGTGGCTTGCCGTGGCGGGGGACCTCTGCGCACCTCCACCTGCAGGGCTCCACGCTGCGGCTGCTCCTTGAGGTGGTATTGTGAGCAAGACACCCAGTGAGGCGCTGTGCTGATGGTTTTACCTGCCATGAACACTCTGAAGTTCTGGCACAGGCACCATTTCTGGAAGTCTTTCATTACCGATGTCCTTCTGCCGTCAAAATGGGCACATTCCTTATAACATCAGAGATTCTGAGATAATATTATTGGGTAGAGATGGGATTTTGGAAACAGGTTCCAGACTGACCATTCTCGGACCTTCTGTAGGAGTGCTGGCTTCAGTTTGGATGTATCACTAGTAGAACAGCATACCGATAGCATGTGCTTGGCCTTTAGGCTCAGTGCTGACAGATATGGAAGCCTACTCTAAAGAGAATGTGACTGAGATATAGTAAGTTCTGTTGTCACTGGGAGCTAACTAGAGATGGACCCTTATGTTTAGGGAGAGATGGCATAATATATGTCAACTGGCAGCAAGGAGTGAAGGCATGTGTGACAGAGGAAGTGATGATATGATGAGTGTCTGCTGGGTTGTGAACGTGGTGGAGTGAAATCCATAAGCCTTCCCCAAGTCCCATGTGGCGTAGGCGTGGTTGCCAGTTCCTTGGGCATTCAAGGAAACTGGGGCTCAGGAAGGCTCAGCTACTTGGTCAGGATGACACAGGGACAAGTGATCTAAGGGGATCCAGAAGAGCAGTCGTCACCCTTCCTCCTGTGGCAGAGAAGGACCACCATGGGCCAGGGGGTGACACATGTGCTCTTCTGGGCTGTTACTGAGGCAAGAAAGATGCAGAACATTTCGAGGCAGGTGGGAAGAAGTTTGCAGGCTTGGACTCCCAAGGGCAGAATGTCCTAGAACATCAGGCGCATGCTGGGGAGCTGTGAGAAAGACAAAGCTGTGAGGAGATGTTGACTGAGTTCTGAAGGTCTTACGATGCCAGGAGGGCAGTCCGGACTTACTCTGGAAGGAGACTCCTTGCAGATGCTCTGGAAGGGTCACTTAAAAAGCACCCCTTGCAGCGCAGTGGCCTGGATGGAGGGGAAGAGCAGCCAGATGTGGTGGTGCACACCTGTATGCCCAGCACTCTGGGATACCAAGCAGGAGGACTGCCAGTTAGTGGTGGGAATGTAGCTCAGTGCAAAGACCCTGCTTTCAATTCCCAGGCCCCCAGCTTACCCTCCCCAAGAAAAGTAAGGAGAGAAGTAAATCGGGTCCTGGTAATAAGGCTGCTTCAGTGACCCGGGGCCTGGGGGCCGTGTGGAAGGACTGGTGGGAGGACCTGCAGAGGCCATTGGGTTTCCTTTCTGTATCTGGCAAGGCAGGCCTGCTGGGTAGGAGAGCATCGTGTTCCAAGGGATGCTCTGGAAATTGTGGGAAAGCCTGGACCAATTAGAAATGAAAATTTAGGTTGCTGTCACTTGCAGTAAGTGATCCACGGGCTTCTCAAGTGTCATTTCCCCGCAGTTCAATGGTTTCACAATGATCTAATCTGAATAAAAAGTTTCTTGAAACCTAAAACCAGAGGTCCAGGTTTCTAACTCACTCCCAAACAAAGCCAGTTTCCTTGTGGTTGACGTCAGGCCTCCCAGTTTCCCCCATCTATTGGATTTCAGGATTTACCTATTTTTTTTAGTATGTCTATTTTTAGATTCACTTGAATTTTGATAGTAGTCTGATGTTTTCCACAGGGTAAGTCACATGAGGCTTCTTGTAGAGAAACTTCTATTCATCTATTGAAATTGCTCAGCTGGGGCAATAGAATTTCTTCATATAACCTGAACTTTTTGTTCCAGTGGTCTCTGATACTTCAGATAACCCCTCTGGCCCTTCGTGCTCTGACTTTGAAGATCTTGCCAGGTGGAGGGTACAGCCCATTTGACTGTTTGAGTCCATGAGTGGCTATTGATTTGGATTTGTAGGGAACAGGAGACACACTAAAAAGGACACATGAAACCGGGCATGGTAGCTCATGCCTGTAATCCCAGTACTCTGGGAGGCTGAGGCAAGAGGACTTTTAAGTTTGAGACCAGCCTGCACAATTCAGCAACTTAGTGTGAGATCCTAATTGAAAAAAGGAAAAGGCTGAGGATGTAGATCAGTGTGAAGGCCTTGGTTCATTCCTTGGTACCATAAAAATAAAAAGAGAAATAGACAGGGTGAAGACATGCTGAGTACCAAGTCTGCCTCGGAATTCTGCTTCTGCCCCTGAAGTTCTCTCTGAGACGTTCCTCTGAGTATTGCTTCTCTTGCTCCTAATCAGAGATAGAGCAGGTAGAAGATGCCCCAGGACCTGACTGAGCATCTGTGAGTACGCAGCTCACTGGGAGGTGCACATGAGACCAGTGCAGGTTCATCTGTTGCTGGTGCAGGAGCAGGATGGAAACAGCAGTGAAGTCAGTAAGCAGTACTTCCCCTTAGTGTCCTCATTCACAGCTCAGCTCAGCACACGTTCCTGCCCTAGCCAAAGCCTGTGCCTTCCTAAGGCCGTCATTACACACCAGGGTTGCAAACTCAGACACACTTGCAATGCCTAATGGTCCTAAAGGGCTACCCAAAGCCATTCAGTGATCTCCTTAAAACACAGCACTGTTTCTAGCCCGCACAGGGTACAAACTGTTAGCTTCTGCCTTGTCCAGTTAGCAGTTTCAGCATGCTTTGTGTAGACTGGCCCTGAGCTTTGAGCTGTTCTCTTTGCCCGTAATGGTGACCTGTTCTAACCAGTCAACCAACTATTCATCAGAACTGACAAACCACTGTGGACAGACTTAACCCCGGTCTGAACATGCTAGATTCGTAACAAGAAAAGAGATGAGCATTGCCTGTCGTCTCACACATTGTAAGGAGGACATCAAGTGAGAAATGAGTGAGGGGCTCGCTCCTTCCCAGAAGCTAAGCTCACCCAGAAATATGGTTGCTTTGGCATATCCATTTTGCTAACTGTGAAATCTGTCTACAGATTGAGCGCTGTCACTGGTTACTTTGAGGGCCAAACTTTAAACTGTATGTCCCTAGGAGTCAGGTAGCTCAGTCTTAGGAGTGTCCAATCTGAGCATGAACTGGGGATGACACAAGTGAGTCACCAGAACGGTGGCTTCTCCTCGGTCCCCTGAAGGCTTTCACTCATCCGTAAGAGTCCAGTGAACTTCACCTGGATTCTTCCTCCTTTCCTAGCCAAGGGAGGTCACATAGTGGGACTGGCTTCTCAGTGTGGGAAGAGATGGTTACAGGTTACATTTAAGAGCATCAGGGGAGTCAAGATAAACTGCCCTCTTGCAGTCAAGAGCAAACTGCCCTATAGTAGCTTGTCTTTAGAGGCTGTTGGTACAGTCTAAAAGGAGAAAGGAGAGGGATCGTCTAGGTGGGCTAATCACTGTCTTCTCTTTCAGGGTCATCTTTGGCTCAAATATATCTATATATCTCCATATCTGTATCTATTAGCAGAAACATCTAGTACTGCTAATGTGCCACATTGAGTTTCAAACATTTTACATGTCTTAACTCATTGTAATCGCAAAGCAACACTATGAGGTAGGAACATCTTCCCAAAGAGAGGTTAGTAACCAGAAATAGCAGTTATCTATCTTTGGAGAGTAGACTCAAGAGAGTTGACAGGTACAAACCAAAATCCCAAGTACAAAGGTGGAAAAAAATGGTGTGTGATTGATTCACACGTACTCAGGTGGCCAGACTACTGGTGGGCATTGCCAGGGCCTGCTGGAATACTGTACCTCTTTCGGGCAGGTATTTTAGACCATCTCAGTTGAACAGGACAGCAAGAGAAGGATAAGCAGGCCCTCTGTCTCCTGTTGTGAGAATGTGTTTTGCAAGATGCTGGGAGTTAAAGGGCTTACTTTTAACCCCTTTGAACATTTCATTTTTACCGCGATGTTCCAGGGAGAATGCTAGCACGGATCACAGGCAAAAAGAGTCTTCTCCATCAGCTGTCAAGCACCCCGTAAGGCACAAACGAGCCCCACTGTTGGGTCAGGCCGGTGTGTACTCGAGATCCATCAGCAGTGCCTAATCCATTTTATTAGGAGCACTGTGCTCACGTTGCTAGGGAACGGAGCTCATTAGCTGCCATTGGTGCTAGCTGCTGCTCCGAGGCTGGGTGCAGGCCGCAGGTGTGCAGCCTTCCCTGGCCCTCCAGGGGGGGGCCAGCAGGGGACAGGAGAGTGAGCCTGAGGGCCAGGGTGCTTGGAGAAAATAATCTCGGTTCTCAATATTTCCGCCAGCATTTATCCAACCCAGACCTATTTATTGTCTTTTTCCCCCTTCTCTTTCAAGTAATGGCTTAAATCTAACCTCATTTTTCAAGGCTTGCTTTATAAAGACTTTCTAGATCAACCAGTGTTGAAACTAAAAACACAACTGCAACAACCAAATGAAGCACAGAATACATGGTGCAATCCTTCTGCAGTGCAATTTGCTCAGTTTTATAGTTTTGCAGGAGTAGCTCAGATTGTAGCTGGAGATAGATGTTGATGTGGCTCAGACTCTCCTATCTAGCGGCCTGGTCCAGTGTTGATCTGTGTTGCTTAAAAACCACATCAGTGGGGGCTTGGGAGGTTAGCCCATCAGCATGGGAACCAGATTGTGGGTGCCTCAGGTAAGCTTTGGAAGTCGGTACCTTGTCACTGTAGACTAGAATGAATTGGAACCTTTTAAACACTTAAATGATAGGTACATTCTTCCGGCTCCAAAACAGATTCTGTATTCTGGGAAGGATGGATCTGCTTAGCTGCCTGAGCTGTTAATGTCTGAATCTTGCAGACACTAAGTTTAGCATAAAATGCAGATGTTTGGATGTCCCTTCCTCTGTGGGTTTGCAGGATTATGAGGGAGAAAATCCCCTCAGATCCGAGCAGATGGGTGTTTATGCAGGGGAGGATACAAAGTTAAAGAGCTAAGTGAAAAACTATGCAAAATTTTCAAAGGTTAATGTAAAACTTAAAATCTCATTTCTATAAAAAGGGACCTATTTAGACTTCAGGAGTAAGAGAGACTGTACAAAACTATTAAGAAAATAGATTTGAGGAAATAGTTCCTTCTGGAAGATGGTTTGGAAACTTTAACTGCATTTCTTCTATCATTGTGTCTGCCAAATATGTACTTACAGTGTAGTGGATTTCTAAGTGGTGGTCAGCTTACTACACCCAGCTGAATTAAACTAGCGTGGTGCTGGGTTGGAAGGCCCACCTGAGGGCTGTTGCCAGCAGCATAAAGGCAGAACAGGAGCAGCTGCAAAAAATTGCTGTTAGGGATGCTTTTTGGAGAAGCTGTTGGAAGCTTCTAGAAGCTGCTAGTTCTCTTGGGCTGTTCTGCTGGCTTTCTCTTGACCTTGTCATGCTGGCTTTCCCAATAAACCAATAAACTTTGAAGAAGCTCTGGTTCTCATCTTGAGATCGCTTCCTGGCCCTGGAGGTGAAGATGGTGCACTGCTCAGCCTCAGGGAGAAGCTTGTGGCACTGGCTTTCCTGATGGGAACTCGGCTTCCCTCATTGCTGGAGGAGCTCAGGACCTGGCTGTTGCTGAGGAGGGCTGTGGTACTTTTGCGGGAGCTCTGGGTCTTACCTGGAGTGTTGCTTCCTGGCTCCAGTTCAGACTCCTCAGCCTGCTAGCACAGATCCCGCTGGCACAGACATCCCAGCTTCCACCACTGACCTTAGGGCCTTTCCAGCACAGATCCATGAAGCAGGCCTGCATGAGACTGTTGTGGGCTCTAGGCCTCCAGCTGGATTTGTGGGGGGCGTTGATATGAGCTCTAGGTTTCCAGCTAGACTCATGCAGGATATTAGGATCTAGGCCTTCAGCTGGAGTCTTTTTAGTGTTATATGTGTGGAAAGATTTCCTGTACTTCATATATATAATTCCTGGGTGATTCATTATAAAATGTGTCCTATATTATATTGTTCCTCTTACAAAAACCCCAAGCCATAACAGATGGAAATGATGTTTGGAGTGCAGAGGTGAGGAACTGACCACCGCGTCCCCGCGCGAGGCAGTTTGGACCCAAGAGAACAGAATGCATTGTTGTTTGCTGTATCATATTTTAAGGAGAAGGTTTTGGGAAATTTTTTTAAAGAGTGCTATTAAAAGGAAGAGAGAGACCCCTTCAAGAGCTTAGACCTGGGCTGGGACATAGCTCAGTGGTAGAGTGCTCACCTGGCATGCACAGGCCCTGTAGGGGCTCTCTCCCCGGTACCACAAAACAAAACACCCAAACCATCCCTTAAGCCATCAGAGCTAGTGATTGACAGGAGGGCATAGAGAGCTGTGGTGGAGTGAAGGAAGCAAGCCCAGAAAGGTACGGACAGAGTGATTCTGTGCATAGCAAGTCCTCAACAGGCAAAACTAAGCATCTTGTTTAGAGGTAAATATATAGGTGGAGACTCTATACAGAGAAATGTGGGGTTATGGTCAGGAAATTTCAAGTGATGATTATCCCTTGTGGGGTTACGTGTACTTTACAATGAAGGGAAGAAGAAGACAAGAACGTAAAGGCCTCCACATTACCAGTCACTAACATTTTAATCAGTGACATGCCGCAACAACAAGAGATTCTAAGTTTAGTAAGCACTGAGCGGAGGACAGTGTCTCCATGCCCTTATGTTGCTGTTGAAGTTTTGACTTTCCTGTTGTCTTTGGCAGTGAGGACTGTCTCAGGGACAGGCACTGTGGTGACTGGTCACATGGCCTGTGCAGCTGGAAAGACCCGGCACAGGCCCTTCATCCTTCCCAAGACCAGACCAAGATGGAGCTGCAGAGTGGGCCTCGCCTTCAGCCTGTCCTGGGGCACCCTCTTCACAGTTGAGGATTCTTAGGGAGCGACCGAGTCTAGCCTCACGCGGCACAGGGCTCTGACTCGGGGAGAATCCTCCTTAGCTGCCACAACTTGGGTGTTTCTTGATTTTTTTCAAGCCAAGTCTTACCAATAAGAAGATGCAGTCAATAATTTCATCCGGTAACTTGTAGAATGAAAACCACAAGATAGCCTTCCATGTCTCAGCTACAGAGTTGTGAATAAGATCAACCGTTCAGCTGTGTTCTTTCTGGAATATTCTGGCCTCCTCCCCTGCTCCTGCCTCATGTTGACAATAACGGCTTTCTGTGTTGCCATCATAGCAACTAATAAAACATTTTCTCTCAGTCAGTATGAAGTGTGCTCAGTTTTATAGCGCTTACTACATGCCTGTCATTTTCTAAAGCTCTTTACATGTCTTCACTAGTCCTCCCACTGGCCGTGGGAGGTAGACTGGCTCCTCCAGTGTCACTCAGCTAACAGTCCCTAGAGCTGTGAGTTGAACCAAGGTGCTATCGTGTCCATTTTCTTGGTGCCTGCCATGGCATTGTGCATAGTACTCCCTTGGCATAGGTATGGTTTGATCTGTCCCGCTTGGCTAAAAGTTATAGTGCTGCCGCATTTGATGGATAATTACACTGAGTGTGGGACTCTTCATGGCACACAGGGTGGAGAGCAGAGGGAGCCCCGAAAGTGGCTTGGAGTTGGGCACGGGGAAGGTCTCATCTGCTTGTTGCCTCTGACATGGCCACCCCATGTGCACAATGGCCTCTTTGGGTGCCCCAGTGCCAGGGTGAGCTGTTCTGATGTAGGAGGCAGGAGCAGGCCTGTGTACACACGTGTCAGCTTGTTCTTGGCCGACCCGTTACTGAACCGACATAGAAAGGAGTTTGCCTGATTCTGGATTTTTTGTGGAACAGGTTCCATGAGCCTTAAAGTGAACAGCTGCATCATCCTGTAGAGGGCCAGGAAAAGGAAACAGCAGGAATGTACTAAACACTGCCACTTGCTTGCTTTCTCTGTTTCTTAACGTAAGTGGAGGAAACGGTGTCTAGGGGGACTTCCTAGGGTCTTTGTAATGGAAGGCTGTACAAACAGCATCTCCCTTCCCCAAGCTGGGTATGTAGGTCAATGTTTCCCATACTGTACACATTGCTTAATGCCCTCTTTGTGACAGAAAGAGGGACATCCATCAGGAGAAAACACGGCTAGAGGATTCTGAAAGCCTGTTAGAAGCTTAGGTTAGGTTCCCGTGGGAAATGGTGAGAATCTCTAGCTTCAAAAACTGCAGAGCGGCCACATCTCCCCCCACCCCAGGCCTGGGCCACTCCCGCCACCCCGCATCCTTGGTTCCCCCTACAGCTCGCACTGCTGCCCTCATCTGAAAACACAGGTGGAGTTCTGGACCTCCCACTGCATGTGGAGAAAGCCGCTGTGTGCACTCAGAGGTGCTCAGACCTGCGGCCCGCTTGCCCTGAGACAAGCTCATTTTCTCCCCAGGACAGTTTTCCTTGGTTCATGCCCATGTCCTTAAAACCCACAAGGAGAGTCTCTGGGGGGCTTTTCTGGCTCCCTTGCTGGGCTTAGGCATTTCCTGTCATCCCAGAATACCTCAAGGCAGTGGCTTTTGGCAGAGGGAGAACTGGAAGCACAGAAGACAAAACTATCGAAATCACATGGCTGTCCCAACCCAGCACCCACCATGGGGCCTAGGAAGTGCTGCCACTTCTCCCCGGTTGCTGTTACTTCTGGAAAGCCACTGAGTCCTCAGGGATGGTGCAGAAGACGTACAGCGGGCATCCCTAGAAGCTCCAAAATTACAAGCTTGTCGAGTTGTTGCTTTGGTCACACAACCCCTCGAAAATTGTAACCATGCCCCAATGAGAAGGCCTTCTCTGTGTGAATGACTTCTCCCACTCCCAGTTCACCTTTCGTTTCTTCTTGCCTTGCATGATACGGGACAGTTCCTGTCTTCCTGCACCGCAGAGTTGGGGGTCCTTGCCGTCTGTGTTATCCACAGACAAGGATAGTTCTCCCTGAAGGTAGTTTTCCTTCTGTGCACCTTTTTTGATTGGGGGGAACCTCTCTGGGTGGGTGTCTTGCACAGCCCTGTCTGTATCATTCATTACCTGTGGGACTTCCTGGTTATTAACCGTTTCCTTAGGAATGAGGTAGCAAGCTCTGTATGGGTAGGGAAGCAGATTTTGGATTGTAACAGCAACAGGAGGTTACAGTGGATAGCCATTTAGATTTTTATTGGAAGCGATTCGCTCATAGAAGGAGCTTTACAAGTAGACCACATTGTCTTGCCTACTTTTGCCACATTATTCTGGGACTTAGGAACCGCCCAGGGCCTGCAAAATAAAATACCAGTCTCTTCTGTCTCTTTTGCTGGATCTCAGCTTGCTCTCGTTGTCCCACTATATGCCTTCTAGAAACTCTGGCAAGTGAGGTGCCGCCTTCGCCTTGGATGGTCCAGCTGTGGCTCAAGTGATGCTGACCCCCCACCACCAGCATACCTTTTGCCTGTCTCACAAGCCCTTCGGCACAGCCTGTCTGTCACCTATTGATTCCTCTTCCCAGTTGGCACCCAGCACACACAGTGTGCCTCACTGTTTAGATTTGTGTTCACAAATGCCTTATCTGCCCACGCCAGTTGTAAGCATTCAAGAGCAGATAAAGCCTTTCTGTCCCACTTATGTGTGTGTGTGCACATGTATGCACGTGCACCTGAGAAAGCAGGTGGAGCTGTGCACCCGCGGCAGGTACTCAGCCAGCACACCCTGCAGCGCTTGCACGGCTGGTGTGACTGTGCCCACGAAGAATCGTCTTTGGAATCACAACCAGCTGATACAGCAGCTCCAGTCTTGCTCCTCACCATCCTCCTGATTCTCTATGCAGTGTGTGGCTCTCAAATGCTGAGTATGTCTTTGGATCCTCACAGCCCTTACTAATGGTTTGTAATTATGGAAGAAAATTCCATGTGCTTTTTAAATATCTCTTCATTTTGGATCACCTCCCCTCACAGCTTTGGAGGAATTGGGTGTCTAACCTATTATTTTGTTTTTCAGCATCCAGAAAATATTTAGGATGTTACTGAACTTTGGTTTCCTCCTCTACAAAGTAGAAATAACTCTTCCCCTCACAAGGCTGCCATGAGAAATGGGGTATAATTGCATCCTTCAGCACAGCACTGGCGGGTAGCACACATGCAACTCTGAAGCTGCTTTGCAGGGTCACTTGTGCCATGTCTTCGCCCTTCGCCTTTGTTGTACCTGTGAGGTGGGCAGGTGCTGGTGGACCTGTCTTTAATAGGTGAAGCCTAGGCACAGACAAGGGATATTCTCAAGGGCCCTTGATTCATCAAGAGCTGAGACGTAAGTCTTTTCAGGCCTGTGTGGCTCACTCGTGGAACGAGCCCCAGCTCCTGGCTCCTGCCCAGGAAAGCCGCCATCCCTCTCCTAGCCTTTGCTGGCAGGACTTGCCCTTGGTGGTTAGGCCACGTCTTCACCCTCAGCCTTCCAGAACCTTTGCCAGTTGGCCTCCCGTTGTGTAATCTGTTAAAGAGTATCATATATTTTTCTCAGTCATCTCATAGAGTCCCAGGACAACTTGGAAGTTTTTATTGGCGAGACTAAAAGATACTCAGTCAGTGATGATGTGTTGATGCTTGGAGACAGATTGGCAGAAGCAAGAAGTGATTTACCAAAGCCTTGTAACTCTAGAAGGGCCTCATCGAGATGCTGAGAGAAAGGGATAAAACATTTCAATCCTCTCCATAATTTCCTCATTAAGAATGACTCTAATTAGGGATAAAGTTTCTCTTTCAAGGTGTGTGCTTTTTGAGATCATAACATTTCATGTTTCTCAGCTGATACTCCCGCATCTGCAGCCTGTCAGTGTTTTGGGCTGTGAGAAAAGAGTTCTTTGCCAAAGAAGTCCTCATACACTGGAAACAGGAAGGCAAGGACTGAAGTAGCTCTCATGAGTGCCACTTGTAAAGGTCCAGGTTTCATGTCTAGGACTAGAGCCATCCATTTAGAAGAGAGGCACCCTCCTCTCCTCTGTAACCTATGTGGAAATTCTGGAAGTAGGAACCCGGGCCTCTACTAACAATGCAGGACTGTCGGGCAGAATGGACTCTCCACAAAGATGAGCCATTTCTGGGAGGATGGCAGAAGACTTAGAACGGACTTAGCTGAGTTGTTTTAATTAATGGCAGTGACGGCACATCATCATTTAGGAGCACAAGAGAGAGGGCAAGTAGCTTCTTCATTGGCCTCCCTGGGTGTGCTAGTGCAAAGTCCCACCACAATGGAGGGTTTCCTTGGGCCTTACAACTGATGCTGCTGTCTGCGGGGCCTTGGATATGGTTCTTGCTAGGCTAGCTGGCTGCTGCATTGGCCCTTATGGTGGAGTTCTCAAACAGGAAGCTGGCCCCACCCCTGAAGATACTGATCTGGCAACATTCAGGAACTGGCATTGTTCAACCGCAAGGTGGCTGTTGACCACACTTCAGTTGAGACCCTGCTTCATACTGGTATCATTCTTTGCTATGGAGAGAGATGGCTTTGAATTGGTCAGCAGGTAGAGCACCAGGTAATGTTCTAGGCCCTACAAGATTAGGAAACAATCTGAGTGATGTGAGTCTTACCTCCAGGAAGAGTGAGTATGAAATGGAATAAGCAATAAAAGATTTGACAGAATCTAGGCTGGAGAGTCAAGGCCAATGAGGAGTGGCCATGGGCAGCGGCATTTCAGCTGAGCCTGGACAACTGGAAAATTCCCATACATGACGTAGGAGAAGAAGACATTCTGACGTACGGAACATCGAGGAGGCACTGCCTGGAGGGCAGCCTGGAGCCTGGTGTCTCTCCAGCCTGAAGGCGTATGTTCAGGCTCACTCAGAGCGCCATAAAATCTGGCACTAGTCTGCCTAGAGCAGCCACCACCAGCCGTGAGGACTTGGCCTGGCAAGGCAGAGATGGCAGATAACACTGGGCCGCCAGAAAGGCTGATGTCAAGTCAAGGGTGTCTTGGGGAATCCCAGGACTGTGGCTGTGGTCTGCGGGAGTTACACTCCCGTGCTGAAACTTTAGTGGTGCTTGTGAGTCTGTACAGATTTCTGGAGTACTTATTTCAGCGTGGGCCTTAGAGGGGCACTGTCACCTACCCCATAGAGTAATGAGGTAGGACCAGAGTGAAGAGCCAATAAAGGATAGCAGATATCAGGGCCTTCCTCTGCTCTCTTGTGGAGGGAGCTGCGTGCTTGTGCCTACGCATCTGGTTCCTCTTTTCAGTCTTCCTTTCCATTTCTTAATTTTGAACACATTGTAGATTTCTATCCAACACTCCATCCGAGCTCAAGAACACCAACTGCTGCTGCCTTTCCCCAGACCCCCTTCATGTCTGGACTCTGCAGCCTTCACCTCCCGGGACTGTGGGAGTGTCTGAGGCCATGGGCTCATTCATGCAAGCAGCCTGGTGTTTAGACCAAACCCAAACCAGAGTTCCAGTCTAGGCTGTGCTGCCTGTCCACAGGGGTCCTGTGGCAGATCAGCTACCCTGACCCAGCGTGTGGGGCCGTGGGAAGATTTGAGCTATTATTTCTAGCATGGTTTCATGCAGGCGTTTAAGACAAACACACAGCAACCTGACTCATTAATGGCAGGTCAGAGACTCGGGCTGCTTTCTCGGTGGTGCCTTCTGCTCAAGTCAGACCACTCAGCAGCCTCACTGTGTATGGTCTTTGCAGACCTGAGTTTTGGGAAAGGGCTTGACCCAGAGAGCCCATTCTCAGCCGCAGCACAGGGCCCCACAGGTTGTACTTCCAGGAGTCACCCTTAGCCTTGACACAGGGTCTCCTTCACCCAACCTTGGCAAGATCAGAAATGCTCTGAATCTCAGGGCTTTTGAGTTGAGGGTGCTGGCAGCCTCCCCGCTGCAGCTGTCCCAGGTCCCCAGATAGCAGCTGGCTTCCCAGGTCATAGCTCATGGGCACACGCCTCTGGTTGGTCGATGCTTCTACGGAAACAGCAGAGTGGGAGCTGGTAGGGGAGACTTCCCTGGGACCCTGAGCCTCGACACTTCCTTCTCACCGAGGGCAGCAGGCCCAGACCTCCTGCATGGGAGGAGCAAGGAGCACAGAGAACCGGCTTTGTGTGGCAGGGTTCTTTTGGTCAGACACTGACTACCTCGAGAGTTTTACCCCTCGGCTTCACAGAGCCGCCAGGCACAAATCATCCTCGAGTCAGTCATCACGTGGATGGCTCTTGGGTCTCTTATGCGCCAGGCCCATCCTGGCTGTGCTAGAGGTGGTAATGTTTGAGATGGAGTGACAGTAGCACACTTTGTCCTTCCCTGTCCCTGTCTGCTCAGCCCCACCCCAAATCTGGAACCTCTTCAGATCAGGGAGTGCCTCCAGCCTTGCGGAAGGGTTGTGTGAGGTGAAAACCACCAACTGTCTGAGCTGAAGGGGAAACTCATCAGCATCGGTAGCAAAGAATCCATTGAGCAGTATCTGTGTGTGCTATAGTGTATGTACATGATACCTATTACATTATATATGGAGAGGGGGTCTATGTGCTCTATCATTATACAAAGTCAATTTGCCTAGATAGATACACGGTATGTATAGCATGTAACATATTGAGACTCAGTTATATGTGTGTATATAGAGCTTCACTCTATGGAGACAGACAAGCTGTAATGATAGATAACCATTCGGTACCTGTTTATCATGCATCTACTCCATGCAAGACAGTCATGTCTTGGAGACCTAGCAGTAGCAAAGCAGCTAGAAATTCTGCCCTCACGGAATATGTGTTCATGGAAGAGCAAGATGTAGACTTTTTAAAATCTGTGATTTCAGGCAATGATAAAAACAAGATCGAGGAAATGGGGGCAAGTGGACGTGCTGAGACAGGGTGTGTGTGTACTCTAGTCTGGTGGGGATGGTCATAGGAGGCTCTCTGAGAATTGACGGGGACGTTAGAGTGGGAAGGACTGTGAATGAAATGGAATGAGCCATTAGGATAGCTCGGGAGGGCTGCTCCAGTCTTAGAAGGCAGCCAGTGAAAAGGCCACGTGGCAAGCGGGCCTAACCAGAGCAGTGAGGAAACCAGCATGGTTAGAGGCAGGTGGGTCAGAGGAGGACAGGACTCACTTGGCAATCTAGAAAGGAAACTGGCCAAGCAAGGTGCCATGAACGTCTGGGAAGGGGCCTGGTCAGCGTTAGAACATGCGGAGTGGGCCCTCTCTGATGGGACAAGGAAGGCCCCTGCAAGGAGACAGGCCTAGAATCAAGACAAAGAGCACTAGGAGCCTGGTGAAAGCTTGGGGACACTCCTGGCTGGAGAAACTGAACACAGCCCAGGGCTTGGGGGTGAGGGCTGTTGTGAAGGACTCAGGTGACTGACAGTTGTAGGCACCCAAGGAAAGCCCAGCTATTTTGCACTCTGCCTTACCAGGCGGACAGCAGGGCTCAGCAGCTTCCCAGGTGCTGCTGAGTGCAGGCCCTCCCACCTGCCGCCCGTTTAGGATCAGGGTCCTAAACTCCAGGTCAGGCTCTCGTGCGAGCCAAGCCCACAGCTTGCTCACCGCCTCCTCTGTATCACTCATTACCTGTGTGTGAGAAATGCAGAAGGCATTGTTGCCTGTGACATGGCAAAAAAGGATTACCCGTTAATGCCAGCTGGTTTGATGATGCGTTGTTACATAAACCACTCTGGAGGAGTCAGATGTCCCCGGGCTCACGCTCACATGCCCGGGGTGGTAACACTATAGCCACGTGTTGTTTTACTTGCATTTTTCAAGAGGGAGAAAAATACCCAAGCCATTATTCAGCCTGGTAATCAGACTTTTGAAGCAATCAGCCACAACTCCCAAATCTTTCTTCACAGGGCAGGACTTGGTAGAGCTATTGTTCTACAAAGCCACCCTTCAACCTACAAAAACTGGTCTGGGTGGCAGATTTTGGGAGCACTCAGGAGGTCTTTGGGAGCCCAAGAGAAGGTCATTAGGATGCTGGCCTAGCTCAGCAGAGGGGGAGAGACCACTGGCTGCAGAGCCAGGTGCGTGTGAGGCCACTCTTTGGGGTGCTGGTGGACTTTGGCGAACCCCTGCAACTCCTTGAGCCTTAGTTTCCTCACATTTAAAAACTAAGTGGGGGCGGGGTGGTAAGGGCCGTCTCTTAGGGTTGCTTCATGGCTATGTCTGCACGGGCCAGCTTGTGCCCACATCAGCTGGGGAGGGTGGGGGAGAGGCGTGCAGCGTGGTGTTGGAGGCTGGGGTCCTTCCACTGCATTTCTCCTCTTCATGAGTCACCTGTCCACGTGGTACAGTCTTGAAAAATGGTTGCCTCGCATTTCAAATTCTTTTTTAAGATATACTGGAGGCAAATGCCAAATTATTAAAGTTCCCAGACAAGGGAGCAAATGTCAGGTCTTGGCAAAGCAGGCTGGGGAATTTTCTGAGTGTGATATTTGAATAAAGAAATCTAAACTAGGAGAAAAAAACGTTTCCCCAGATCTTATCACCGTACAATGAAAAGTTGTACAAAAAATTGTTTGTCCCTACTACATGTTTACTTACAGACAGGCAGGATATCTCACGGGCCGAAAGTTCAAACTAACGTTCGCTCTCAAGCGATGTGTGAACTTACAATGAACCGGTTTCAAAACAGGCTCGAAAGCTGAGTTGCTCCATAAAGCTCCTGCCTCTCGAATGTCCTCCAGGACTTCTTGGTCCTTGGCGGCTTGGAGTCGAGCGTTGAGGAAGCTGAAATGGAGGGGTGGAAGGGCAGCCCCTCCGCGTACACAGCTCATCCCGCAGACAGGCTGTGTCGGGCCTTCGCTCTGACGCTCCTGCTCCATTGCATCACTCTTGTGAATTTAGCCATCCTTACGATGATAAAGCCGAGCCTCACTGTCCACTCCAAGTAGGGAAATGCTAGGAATAGGGGATTTATTGTGAAAAAAAAAAAAAAAAGGCTGGCTTACTTTGCATTCTCCTGTTTGTTGCGATAATAGCTATGAACATTTTTAACTTGGGACTCAGTTCTTACTGATCAGCCTTTGAAGCACTAAACAGAGTGTGTGGTTTTTAGGACACCTTCAGAAAGGCTTCTTGAGTGGAATTTATCTAGCTCCTCTGGCCTCCGACATGCTATTAAAATGGAGCGCGATGTGGCATCAGCGCGGCTTGCATCCTGCCCCCGCTCTTGCCAGCTGGGCACTTTTGGTCAAGCCGCTTCTCTGCTTCGGTTCTTCCTCTGTGGGATCAAGGCTAATTTTGAGGATTAAATGAATGAGCTTGGCATAAAGGTTTGGGAAAAGTGCGTGCTGTTCATAGTTTGGGAAAAGTGTGTGCTGTTCATAGTTTGCTGTGTTTTGAATTGTCATCACCTTCCGGTTTCCTACCCAGTTCCCCTATGTCCCACATGCCTGTCACGGACCCTGGGAGCTAGCCGCTCGTCTCTGCCATCTTCCCGGCACAGGTGGGCTTGACCCCTCGGAGCTTCAGATCCCCGCGCCTCGCAGCTGTTCGGAGCACTGTCGATAAATAAATCTTGACACGGACCTCTCCTCCTAGCTCTACGGATGGTTTGGGGGGTGCGCTGTTACTTCGTGTAACTTTAAAAATAATTCGTTGCTGTCATTGTTGTTGTTGTTATTGTCACTCCTGGGGTCTAAGTTAGAGCTCTGGGTTGGCTCAGGCTTCTTTCCAGAGTCTGCTCTGGATAATAACCTTTCAAGTATTTTCCCCTTTGTTTTCCTGCTATTCATTCCAAAAATAGTTGAGTGACGGTAACCACATCTGGGCTGAGGTGCACATACGGGACTCTCCCTGTGCTCAAGGCGCAGGCTCTGCAGACCCTGAAGAGACCAGCCAGGCTCCTGTGCCAGGCTGCCCTGCCGGCTTCTCAGTGGGTCCCCTCTGTGCCCCGGCTCACTCTCTGCTTGCATTGACGGTGCTTGGGCTTCGTGCTTGCAGGCCTCGCCTGTGCCTCTAGTTATATTTTTACTTACAAAGGAGAGAACATGTGGATCGACTGAACAGCTTAGAACATTGTTTCTCTCGAGCTGGTCTACACATCCCTCTGCCACACTGGATGTTCCCCGGACAGGGCCAATGTCTTGTGCATCTCTGTATCTCCCTGGGCTGTACCAGGTGTGGTGCACTGTGTGTGTGCAGGAGATATTCAAGAAGTCAGACTAAACTGGGCCTCGGAGGATGAGCAGGATGTTAGCTGTGAGGAGTTTCCAGGGAGAGAATGAAGTCCAGGGGAGGTGGGCAGGAAGCAGCAGTTGAAGAGGGTAAACAGCAACTAGCCTGCAGTTTAGTTGCACAGAGCAGTGGGTGGAGGACAGACAGTCAGTCAGTCTGTCAGTAGTGCTTGGTATTATCTGCTTTGACTTCATATTAGAATCTCCTGGTTACTTAAAAACATGCCTCCTCCTGCCCCTCACCACGGTTCATGTGAAACGGAATCCCTAGGCTTAGGCCCCAGGAATCTCCTGGAGGAAGCGGAGAGCCACAGCCTGGGCCTTGTGGACACTCAACAGAGCGGCCACCTCAGAGGCCTCTTTCCTGTCAGTTACTGACACTCATGAGGAAGTGGCAGCGGCGGCCGGTCCATCTTCCAAGCAAGTGTTCAGAATTTCAGAATGAACCTAGAAAGAACTGGGTGACAGTATTGGGAAGAGATTTGCTGACCCAGAATTAACTCTAAGGGCTAAAAAAGACTCTTTGGGCAGTGCTAAAGACTAACTAACGCTCCGCCACTCCCTCCTGTCCCTTAATTGCATGCTCTGCACTGGGAGCACTGCTGATTTTCCAGAAGCTTGCAGATATGCCAGTCTTAATTTTTTAAATGTAATTCAGACTTTATCCTCTAGGTCCTGGCTGAAGCTACCATACAAGTGAGAGGTTTGCAAATTAATTTGGTGTTTATATGTATAAATGTGCTGTCTTATATTTCCAGTATTCAAAATCACTCTGTTCCATTGTCACATTCTGACTTCTTGAAAATTATTTCTGGCCCTAAGTAAATGGCCTTGAGTCTCACGATGAGGTTTGTGTCCTGCCGGTGTTTAAGTCCATAACACAGACGGTCCCCCGTTGGTACCGTCTGTCAATCAAGAGGACTCTGGTAGGGGCTCCCCTGCATCACAGAGTGTCTGGTACAACCACATCCCGCAGAAGAATTGTAAAGCAGCATTGAAGCAAAGCAAAATGCCTTTCGGTTCGATGTTGGTGCGTTTGTTTTTCTCTCCATAATCATTACCCGTTGCTCCATGTTCTTAAGTCACACTTAGAAGCGCAACTTACGTTCTTCTGGAAACACTTGCGATTTAAAGAGACAAAACACATATGCATTTTCCCCTGTCCCAACACAGGTCAAGCCCATGCTGACTCACAGAAGAAAAGTTTATCGTGCAGAACGTTTCGGTGGTTGCCAGCACCGTGGGCCTTTCTGCACATGGTTGTGGATAAACCTCACAAGCGCGGACCCACGTCTCCATGAAGTCCGTGATTTTGAGTGTGTTTACCAAGTAGACGGCCAGGGTACAGATAATAGCTTCTTGGCTTAACCCGGAATGAGAAACAGAGAATGGAAGCGCTTCCTTGTGAATACCTTCCTGTGTGCATCATGACAAAACACGGATCAGTCCACACTGTGTAGTGCAGTTAAATTTAAAACTCTAAATGGAGAGGAATTTGCCCTAAAATGCACCT
>NDGM011070218.1:0-10247 GCA_002564305.1 Octomys mimax
TATTTCTGGGAGGAGACACGAACACCTCAAAACTTGGTGCTATTCATTTGGTGATCTATCTGTAGAAGGAGACTCCACAAACATTGCTTTAGTGAGTGAGCCAGGAGACTCAGATATCAGGATACCAGGTAAGGTCCCATGGTAAGTGCATCTTTTTTGTTTCTTTCAAAAATACCACACTGGGTTTCTTTCCCCTTCTTTACCTCTTTCCCCTACCTGGGAAATTGGGAAGGTTTCTTCTCCTGGCTACAGAAAAGACTTCCCAGTCCTGCCATGCAGGAGAGAAGCAGGGAACATAAGGCCCTGCTCTTCTTCTAGCTATGATACTTTTTTTTTTTTTACTTCCTTGCACTCACTATCCCTGGGTAGGAGTTAAGTAGCCTGAGGGCCAGCTGTGTTATGTGCACAGCTTAGAGTTTAGGGATGCCTTGTTGTCCACGAGTTTATTTGCTGTATTTTACTATCTATTTTGGAAATTTACCTGGTTTCCACTTATTCCAGTTTGTAGATGGGTTTTTCTTTTGGCCTGATGTTTTGGTCTATGCTAGAGTAAACTGAGACATAACAAGGGCCACCACGTCAGGCAACAAAGATAAAGCAACAAGTGAAGTTTATTCTAGATAGTGTGTGTGCTGAACAAAGCAATAAGACGATTAGGCCTGAGTGATGGGGGGGAATAGGTTTTATACGGATGTTTAGATAGGGGAGGGGTATGGCAGCGATGAGTGAGAAAGTGTTAGTCTGGGCCTGGCAGAGTTGGGAGTCCTGGTGACATCATATCTTGCAGGTGCAGCTGTCTAGGGTGGCTGCTTGTTCATCTCCTTTGGCAAGCTCTGGCTCCCTGGTCTCTTCATGTCTCAGAAGCTGCAGTCAGTGGCTCTGTTTGGGGAATTTTTTCTTCTCTCTCTGGGTGAAGTTGTAACAGGCTAGACACAATCCATATTACCTTGCCATGTAGCCGGCCACCATCTTCTCATGTGGCTAGATGTCATCTTGTGTCAACCATCACCATCATTTTTTCCTTTTCCTCTTTTTTCTTTTATAACCATCTTTCCTTATGAGTTAAGCCTCTGATTTTAGAAAGCATGTGGGATTTTAGAGAACAGAGGGAAGAATCTCTTTTCTTTGGAATTATTTTAACCAGCACAATACCTTCCTGCACAGAAAAGAAAAACTTGTCTGTTTTATAAATGCCCAAGTCTTTGCTGGCACAGTGCAATGATAGGAGGAACGGGGTTGCAATGCCCACCGCCTGCAGTGCCACCTGTTCCTGGTGGAGAGCATGACCATCCTGCAGTGTAGACCATCAACACATGTTTGAGCTCTTCTTGTCCTCTATCCCTCACCTTGGGCCAGGTGACTGTGCCCCTGGGTATCTGGCACACAGAGCGGTGCTGGGGCAAGCTGAGGCATGTTAGATGATCTGCTCAGAGTGGTGCTGGTCACACAGCTGACTGGCTCAGGTTCTGTGTGAGCACTGCACTTGGGCCAGTGATGAGGGCACTAGGAATGATGCTCCATGCTCTGGCATGGCCCAGGCAAGAAGTCTGAAATAAGGCTGCAGGGGTCTGAGGAGAGGGCAAATGGGCCACAGCCACTCACGCATGCCTTTCTGTTGGCACCCCACACACACACACACACCGGCAGCTTCAGCTAACTTGGCTCCCTTTGGGTCTTAAAGCTCACCTAAAGCTATCACTGCATAGTCAGATCCCTTCCTTGTTTAAATACGGATAATTAAAAAAATGAAGCCTTAAACAGAATAAAATGAATGTGCTTAAAATTTAACAAAAGTGAATGTGAATGCACAAAACTAGCACTATCCCTGTTCTTCAGGAAAAAAAAGGGTTTCTGTCTCTGGTGCTTTAAATAAAGTACAAAGTTGTTCTGCTAACAGAGTAAATACAAGGGATAAGTTTCCTAGTTGGATCCACTCTGCCTAAGTAGAGCCATCCAGTCACTCAAATGTGGCTAGAGGAGTCCCGGTGGGGAAGGACTCTATCCTTATCTCAAGAGAGTCAAAGGACAAAGTAGCATAGGGGGAGGCTAAGCCCTCTTCGGAGCTAAGGAGTTAATGGGCCTAATATGGAGACAAAAGGCCTCACTCAGTGGTGCTCTCTTCTGTGCTTTTGGAACTGGTTGAAAGTTTGGACAGAGATGTCTGTCTAGGCAATGTTAGAGTTTCACAAAAGATGCTTTGTAGGGCTTGTGGGTCTTCTCCTTCTGCGTGGGATGCCATTTTCAGGAGCTGTTATACCTCCAAAAATGTTGCATAGGTTTAACACAACACCAATCAAAATACCAATAACATTCCTCATAGAACTTTGGATAGTAATCCTAAAATTGGTATGGACTCTGAGGAAAGCTAGAATAGAAAATAAATTCTAGGCAAAAAGGGTAAGGCAGAGGACATTGCAAACCCAGACTTCAATTGTCCTACAAAGTTATAGTGATAAAACCAGATTGGTAGTGAAAAACACCCAGACTCAGATCAATAGAACAGAATAGAAGGCAAAGAAACAACTTCAGGTACACCTAGCTGTGTTATTTTTTGACAAAGGGGTCAAATCCTTCACCAGAGAATAAATGACCTTATCAAGAAATGGCACTGGACGAACTGGCTGGCCATTCAAGAAATGCAAATGAAAACAGCCCTGAGGGGGCTGGGGAGATGGCCCAGTAGAATAAGTACTTCCTTGGCAAGGGCAAGGGTCTGAGTTCAATCCCTGGTTCCACCAAAATAAATAAATAAATAAATAAATAACAGCACTGAGATTCTTTCTAAGCCAGGGAGAATGGTTTCCATCAAGAAATCAATCAGTAACAAATGCTGACAAGGCTGTGTGGATAAAGAGAACTTCTCCATTGTTGGTAGGACTGTGCAATGACACAACTACTATAAAGGTCAGTACTCAGGGTCCTTAAAAACAAGCAAGTAGAAGCACAAGTTCCATTTGATCCAGGTACTTTCTTTCTAGCTATTTTCCCTAAAGAGTAAAAGACATCATATTGCAGGAATGTACACACACACACAGCTTACAGCACTTCCTAATGGCGAGGAAACACCCTTTGTCAACTGTCCATCGACTGATGAATGCATAAGACATGCAGCATTCATACACAGTGGAGTACTCTGCCATCAGAAGGGTACATATGAGACACTTGTAAGAACATGCCCAGATTTTTGGGCCCATAATATTAAATGAAGTAACTGAGACACAGAGTCCAAGTATTGCATGGTTCCTCTTCTATGGAACGCTATCTTTTATTTTATTTGTAATGATTTTTTTCCATAATATTGAGAAACAAATAGCAATGAGACACTTTCAAATCAAATCGGTAGGACAGTTTCAATAATTAACACACCGCATACATTCTTCCTAGTAGTTAATTGCTGTACAAGATGCGACATGATATCCTATTTACAAACACCATTAGAACAAATCTTTATGGAAAGCTATCTTGCTTACTCTCTCTAATTGCTCCCCCTCTCTAATAGTACATATGTATGTGATATATTACATATGGTACAAAATAAAAACAGATAATAGAAAAAACAGGAAGAAAACAAAGGTATCACTACCCATTGAGGACAATGTATTAAAAGTGTACCTTGATTTAGTACAATGGTCTTACATGTTTTATATGTTCTTCGACCTATTTAGTTTGGCTTTCCATCTGCCTATACAATAATTCAGTTGACAAAAACTTATAAATAATCTCATGCTAGAAAAATAAAAGGAGTATGGAAGGAGAGGAAAAAGAAAATTTAAATGTGTTATGTACGTGTTTGAATCCCCTATAGTAAATGTAGTCGTAATGTATTTGTTAGGTACAAGCTCACATAATTGACCAGACCAGGTATTCTGATGTGAGGATTTTTATTGGAGGTAGGAGCAATCTGGCTGGCTGTCTAGCGGACCAAGATAGCAGCGAACAAGGCAAAACACAGGGCTTTTAAGGGGGTTTGTGGGGAGGGTGTTTGCAGGCTGGAACATATGAGGGAGAGCTAATCTTGGCAGGCTGCATGGCCTGTGGGGGACTTTTGATGTTAACAAAGGAGAGTTTCTGTGGTTCAGCTCTGTGAGGGGTCATGGGGAAGTGGTCTGAGACCAGGGTACAAAATGGGGCAGGGTTGGGATTGTGGCTTGAGTCTGCCAGTTCAGGGGCAGGGTGTCTGAGAAGCTTTGAGTCCTAGCCTATCAGAATTGTAAACATGTACTAATATAATTCAAATAAAAATGTTTAACAGCTAAAAAAAAAAAGATGGCCCCTCCTCCAAAGCCTCATGTAGTCATAGATGGGTTTTTCAGAGGTGACGGGATCTAGGGTGTGTGATGATGGGGTTAAGTGTGTGTGATTATTAAATTAGTCCAAAGATTAGTCTGTCATAGTGCTGGGTGTGAATAATGAGAAGGCCCTCCCTGAGTGTGGGTGGCACCAACCAAGATGGGTAGGCTGGAAGGGATAAAAGGGAGAGGCAGACAGCGGCCACCGCCACTGCTGCTGCTGCTTTGCTACTTGTGGTGGATATATAGCTGATGGTCAGCTTGTAACACCCAGCTAAGCTGAATCAGCATGGTGCTGGGTAAGGAAGACCCAGCTGTAGATTGTTACCAACAGCATAAAACGAGAGAGGTAGAGGGGCTGGGGAGATGGCTCGGTGACATAAGTGCCTGCCTGGAAAGTACAAAGTCCTGAATTCAATCCCCATTACCTCATGCTTTGCCACGGGGGGGCGGGGGAGGGAGAGAGAGAGAGAAAGAGAGAGAGAGAGAGACAGACAGACAGACAGACAGACAGACAGACAGTTCTTTTGGTTCTCTGGAGGAGCTTGTTGCACTGGCTTTCCTGATATGAACTTGGCTATTATCAGAGGAGAAGCTTCAGACCTCATTGTTGCTGAAAATAGCTGCAGTTCTCTTTGGAGTAGCTCTGGTTTCTACTTTGAGCATTGCTTCTTGGCTCCAGAGGGGAAAATGCACTGTTCAGTCTCCTAGAAAAGCTTGTCACGCTGGTTTTCCTAATATGAACTTGACTGTTCTCACTGTTGCAGGAGCTCATGACCTGGTTATCACTGAAGATGGCAGTGGTATCATTCAGGGGAGCTCTGATGCTAACTTTAGGCCTCACTTCCTGGCTCCAGTGCAGATTCCCTCAGCCTGCTGGCAAAGATCCTTCATCCCACTCTAACAGACTCTCCAGCTTCCACCACTGACCTTTGGGCCTTCCCAGTGCAGATACATGAAACAGACTTGCAGGAGACATTGTCCTGGACTCTAGACCTCCAGTTGGGTTGGTGGAGGGCACTGCCTTGGGCTGCAGGTCCTCAGCTTGATTCTTTGGGTCTCTAGTGTGTGGCCATATTTCCTTCACTCTTTTGTATTTGACTCTCCAGGTGACTACTGTAAAACAACTCCATATATTATGTGTCCTGTATTAAATTGTTGTCCTTGACAACCCTGACAACAGCACTACTTCACTGTGCTGCTACAGTCCACGTATCATAAACTATTTTCCCTCTGCAATGCTCCCCTGCCACGCTCCTCCGCTTTGGAGCCAGTAAACTATGCACTGAAATGTCTACAAACCAAGGTACAATAAACCTTTCCTCTTTTACCTTTGAACGTTGGGTATTTCATCTCAGAAATGAGAAAATAAGTAAATCAGAGGCCAAGAACCAGTTATCTCCCTCTCTTTTCAGGCCCCATGATGACTCAATGGGAAATCTCTCGGACTACACCAACACACTGATTTCACCAACTTCGCCACTGTTGATGAGTAGGAGAGGTTTGATCCTGACAGACTAAACCTGTAATGGGTGTTCTACTATGCAGTGTGGTTTGGGCACAGGATAAACTAGGAAATGGTGAGAAGTGGGTACAGGATTGTACTTTAATTTATGAGACTATTCTTCAGGTATAGTGTTTCTGCTTAAAAAAAATCCCGTGTCCAGGGGATGATGATGAAATCCCCTGTGTCCAGGCTTCCATGACTCCTTATCACAGGGAATATTTAGAAACTAGGAGGACAGCCTTGTCCTGCAGCACCCACTTGTCTGTCAGAAGAAAGTGGGTCTCTCTGATCTGTTTGACACTACTGAGAAGTCTCTTCTATCTCCTCCTTACTGTCCCCAGGCCAATAAATCAGGCCCATTTTTCAATTGCAGATGTCCTGAAGTGCAAAGGACAACTAGATCAATTGTTAAAAAGACAATAATCCTACAAGTGGCTAGGAACTCCACAGATGAGTAATGTGCGTTGAAAAGGAAAGGACACCACCTTGGAGAGGCGAGGCCCCTTTCCACAGAACCTTGCTCGGACTGGAATAGTAATGGGGAATTAAAATGATGTCTGATAGGCTGGCGTCTCTTACCATGATGATAAAGAAATGGACTGAGTCTTTCATAAACAAACCAATCAGGAAAATACAGGGTGTTACAAGACCTCCACCTCATTAACAAGACTGTCATTCCAATCCATCCTCTAGTGGCTGATCCTTATGCAATTCTCTTCCAAATTCTAGGAGACACTAGTTGGTTCTCTGTCTTAGATTTACAAAGGACCTTTTTCTGCCATCTTCCCACATGAAGCCTCCCAATTTCTGTTTGTCTTTGAATCGAGAAATCCCAGTATAGGAGAAATGCACAAATATACTTGGACAATTCTCCCACAGAAGTTTAGAGACAGTTCTTTCCTTATTACTTGAGAACTAGAGAAAGATTTGAGGAACCTAAAGCTTAGGCAGGAAACCATCCTACAGTATGTAGGTGATAATAGTTTTCAACCCCCAGATATTCAGCATAAACTTCAGAAACTTCAGATAGAGCTACAAATACCTATGGCCCACTTCCTGGACATGGCCTTTCTGTGTCCCAGAGGAGGGACAAAAGAGAAAGGCTACGATTATAGCTGTTCTGAGGAACCCTGGGTAATTTTAGGTGTCATAGATGAGCTGATTTAATTACTTCATTCTGATTTTGCTTATTTCTCTAGAAAACCCTTCTCTGGATGTTTAGGTGTAATGGGAGTCAAGAGGAGTCCTAATCAGAGATACTTTACTCCTCCTACTCCTAATCCTGCCTTTTCAATGCCTAGAGGCCCAGAAGTTAGTCACTTTTGTGAACAAGTCATCTCCCAGCCCTGCACAAGCAATCAGGACATCTGTGAGCTGCCTCTACAAGACTCTGCATACATGTGGTTCATTGATGGAAGTAGCTTTCTCCAGAGTGACAAAGAAAGGTGTATTAAGCAGCTGTCACTTCACCACAGGTCCCTGAAGCTGTATCTCTTCCCCCAGCAGCCTGTGCTGAAAAGGTAGACCTAATAGCTCTTCTTCAGGTATTGAGATTAGGCAAAGGTAGAAAGTTAAAGATCTGTACAGGCTCCAAGTAAGCCTTTCTGGTGCTACCTGCCCAGACAGGCATCTGAAAAGAAAAGGACTTACTAACAACCAGTCATCCATAGTGTGCAAGCCAAGAGTTTCACAGCTCCTGCCAGCAGTCCTCCTTCCCAACAGGTCACTGTCATAAAGGGCACCAAAGAGACGTGTCTGTAGTCTCCTTGGAAAGTCAAAGCCTCATAGGGGAGCAGAAAGAGCTGCCTTACAGTCCCTTAAGACTTTAGCCTCATTTCCAGTTCCTGAGGAACCACTAAAACCAGACTATAATTTCCAGGAAGATAATGGGCCTTAGGAAAAGGGACAATTGAAAAGGAACTTTGGTGGCATTTAAGACTCAAACTGGTCCTTCCTCAGGGCACACAATGGAAAGTTGTATACATAGATCATGATTTCTTCTGCATGGAAAGAGGTGCTATATCAGAAATGGTCTCTTGAATTTTCACAAAACTAATTTTCACTAGCTGCAGTCACCCAACAAGTCTGCAAAGTTTGCCCACTTTGTACCTACAACAAGCCAGGCTATCCTAAACCATCTCCTTCATTAGGACCTATACAGAGGAGAAGGACACCCCTGGGAGAGGGGACCAGGGGGGCTGGCAATTAGATTTACCCATATGCCAACATGTGGCAGATTTAAGAGATTTGGTCCTAACTGACACCTTTGCAAGCTGAATTGAAGCTGTTTTCTACCTGTTGAGAAAAGGCTACAGAGATAGTCATGGTGCTACTTAAAGAAATCATTCTCATGTGGACTACCCAGTCCCTCCAGAATGACATGGCCTTTCTTTTACCTCTCAAATAACTCAGAGGTTGGCAAAGGCTTTAGGAATAATGTGTCATGTCTATTCCACCTGGTGACCTTTATCTTCTGGAAAGGGAGAGAGAGCTAACCAGACACTAAACCAAGCTCTGGCAAAACTATCAGGAAGCACCTGAGTTCTAGTTCCATTGGCTACCGGGAGTGCTTGCTAGCCTTAACATGCCCCAAACCAGGTTAAGTTGGAGCCTATTTGAGATGTTACATGGAGGCTATTTCTATCCTGTGAGATGATTGTAGACCCAAAGACTATAGGACTCTTCCAATATCTCATTATTGGAAGTACCAAAAGCTATCAAAATATATGGGACAGAGTCCTGCCAGTTCCTGGCCCAGTGAAACCATCGAATGTCTGTTCTGGAAAGCAAAGTTCATGGAAACTTAGAGAGAGGGGATTCCCCAGTGAAAGCCAAAATGGAAAGGCCGGTCTCAGTGATCCTTGCCACACCCACTATAGTGAAAGTGGCAGAGACAGATATTTGGATTCATATTTCTCAAACAAAGCCAGTTCCAACTTAACACCTATTAAAGAACAAGATCATCCAAAAGGAAAAAGCTACTCCTGTGAGCATCAGGAGGACTTAGGGTTTCTCTTCAAAAAGCAAGAGTCTAGTACTTCTACAGAACTAAAGAAGATCTTATCAAGGCCATGGCTCTCTGATTCTTGACAATTTACCTGACATTTCTCTCTAGCATATATTCTTCTCTACAGGAAGAGTGGCAATCTGACCTGCTCCTCATACTTTGGCTAATAGTGAAGTTTCATTCTCCCATCAAGCAGGTAGCTAAGTGGCCACCGTTTTCTCATTGTCTTCTGACAGGTTTTTCTTTTCCTCAGCCTGGTCAGTGAACCTTAGCACCCCAAGGTACTTGGAGAGCACACAATCCCCAGCAGGTAGGATCTATAGCACTTTCCAACTGGAAGAAACTATAGAAGACAGAGCCTTCCTGCAATGGCCCCAAGAAATTATGGGGATTTTTGTTTCTCAGGAGAAAGTGAGATAGGATGACAGCTGTGGCTTAGAGAGCCTGGGAAGGGAGGCCTCACCAGATCCTAGAACAGGGGCCAAGTAATCCCCTATGCCCCATATATTAACTTCTACTGGGTTCCTGCAAGGTGTAAATGAAATAATAGCACACAGATACCATGAAGAGCTTGCTGATGTGGCTTTTCTCTGGATAGCCTGCCCTGTGCCCCCATCAGGTACTTTTATTTTAATTTTTCCTCTCTTTGTTCAACCCAAACTCACTCTGCAGAGACAGTTTTTCCCTTGCCTTTCGCTTTTAATTTTTCCAGCTTCAAATCAGTGTGAACTTTGCCAGCATTTCTGCTTGTGTTGCTCAGTGTTTTAAGACAAAAAAAGAAAAAATCCTGAAATCCACCTTTAGAAAATGACATAAACACTCCCGAAACCCAGTAACATTCATCTATTCTCTCTATCTCTAGAAGATCCTGATAACAGCATCTGCGGCCTGGAAGGGTTTATCTTTTCCTTGCTCCTCCCTTCACTCTGTTTCTTACAATGCTGCCATGAACTGCTTCTCCTCTTCTGCTGTGAGCTAAAGCAAACCCTTCCTCCCTACACGGTGGGTGTTGGGTACAGTGTCCCAGCAATGAGAAGGTAACTAATACACCATCTGTAGATCTACTCTGGTGAAGCATTTAAATTTTTTCCCACTTTTTTACTAGGCCATTTTTTAAAATTATTTATTTATTTATTTATCTGGTGCAGGGTCTTGCTATGCAGCTTGGACTAGTAGTGATTCTTCTGTTTCAGCCTCTGCAAAGCTGGGATTACAGGTGCACACCACCACATCCAGTTGTCCAAGTCCAGCACAGCACACAATATTGGGGATTGAACCCTGGTTCTTGCACTTACACTAAGGCAGGCGCTCAGACTGCCAAGCTCTCTCCCCAGCTCTCATTGTATATTTTTTTTAAATATTTTTTTTTATAATTTTATTTATTTATTTATTTAGTGTGTGTGTGTGTGTGTGTGTGTGTGTGTGTGTGACCAGCTCAGCCCAC
>NDGM011070238.1:0-10280 GCA_002564305.1 Octomys mimax
CATCGGGAATTGAATTCAGGACCTTGCATTTTCCAGGCAGGTGCCTAAGCCACTGAGGTGTCTCCCTGGCCAATGTATGCTTTTAACATAGTCTTTCTATTCACATCTTTGGTCAACATGTAATTTCATTGCTTATTATCTGATTATTGAGTGTTGCAGGCTTATTTATATTCTGGATAGCTTATAGGTTTCCATAGATATATTACTGCTATATCAATTGATTGTTTCATAACATGATCCACTTATAGATGTGACTTATCTATTTTTCTTAGTGATGTCCTTTGAGTTGTTGTGTTTTTGGTATCATATTTAAAGAATTATTTGTTTAACTCAAGGTCACAAAGACTTTTCTCTTGTATTTGCTTCTGGAAGCTTTGTTATACTAATTCTTATCTTTAAATCTATGATCTTTTTTATACATGGTCTGAGGTGAAAGCCAGAATTCACTGAGTGCTTATTTGATAGCTAGTTCTCCTGACAGCATATGTTGAAAGCGTGTACTTGTTGTAGTGTCTTGGCATTTTACATATATTATTTTATTAAATACTTCTCCCAAATCATATTAAGAAGATTATGTGATCCCAATTTCATAGGTTAGTTCACAGACTACTAGAGTCAAACCACCACAGTACAAATCCATAGCTAGTAAATGTCAGAACCAGGATAGGAGGTCTGGTCTGCTCAGGTATAAGATATATCTTCTTATTAATATTGAAAAAGAATTTTCCTGTATGTACTTGGTTTCAACATTAGACACTTCCTGTGATTACACAGCATTTGCCTTCTGCTCACCACCATAACTTTAGCACAGTACTTCCTTATCTGAGGATCATGTTATGAGACAATCAATTGATGTAGCAGTAATATACCTATGAAAAGAAAAGACATCTTTATCCTCTAGCTAGCTTATTTTCTCCATTTCATTTATATTTATCTTTGACTTTAACTCTATATGGAACACTTTTAGAAAAGAATTGCTGACTTCTCCATAAGGTCATTCATTGTGCATGAATGGAAGGTTCATTTAGGACTGGGGTGAAATGAGAATGATTTCATCTATCCAGGAGCTTTCAGGCAACATAAAACAAAAATAAGACAAACACTTTCAAGAAGTGACAGAAGGGTATGACTTGGGAACCAAAGGGCTTTAGTGCTGGTCTTGCAATAATTTATTAAGTGACCAAGTCATTGGATCTCTGTGCCAGGCTCCTTACCTGTAAAACAATAGGTGTGGGCCAGGTTACCACTGGGGCTTCTTCCCATGCTGACTTTTGTTGAAGTACTACTATGACATCTATAATTCTCTGATGGGACATTGGTAGCTTTTCCTATTTGCAGACTGCACTGTGGATCTGTTTCGCTGTCACACTGGCAAGTGCCTTAATTACAGCTTGGTATGTGATGGATACAACGACTGTGGGGATCTCAGTGATGAGCACAACTGTGGTAAGTGGCATTGTCTCCCTAAAGATTTTAATTAAAAGTTGAAGAAATTTATAACCCATACACTGGAGCTCATTATCTGTTAATATGATGTACATATTAAATTATAGAATTGGTTGGTTTCTTATTTTTCTAGAAGGAGGAAATATGTTCAGTCACCCAGTCCTGTCTTAAATGGAAATACTTCACACATGAAGTCATATAAGGAAATACAAGGGAAGATGTACAAACCTTGTTAAGATTCTAATGTATTTGTTTCTGTATAGATGTTCTGTTTCTTCTCTGCTTATAACCCATGGATTACATTTGGGTTTGGGCTCTTCAGCAAAGCTTTGAGACAGAGATGCATTGAAGCAATAGCCTTTCCTATACGTGATTTCTAAGTACTACCAGACTTCTCTTGCTGTAGCTATAGCCAGGGTTGGGGAAGCCAACTGCTTCATGTAGAAAATACTGATTGTAGCTTTTAAAGAGTAAACCTGTCTTTTAAAGAGTTGTGCTAATTTCTGAATATCACCTTAGGAAATTAACCAGCAAAATTATTTAGTATATTGATCTTTTGGCTTTGTGATTACCTTTAGAATGTGTACATACTATAATTGATTGACAATAGGAGCTTTGCCATATGAACCCTGGGGGCAGCTGGGGTGGGGATATGCAGTGTGAGTGGGGTTCGGCATTAGAGCAAATCTTTTAAAGACCCAGTACACAAACTGTAATAAAAAGCCTATGTATTTATTGCAAAGTGCCAAAATTGCAACTCCATCTGAATGCTCCTTAGAGCTTGGGGCAGTACTGGGGTGACTTGGCTCATGCACTGGCAGAGAGGGCTTTATGCACCCCTTGTGACACACATGCCATTGGTTTGCCTCCACGGGTACAGGTGTGCAAGCCATCTGATGAGTAAGTAGGTGTAGATTATTTTCTTGGATTTATTGGACTTGAGATAAAGGAAGAAAGAGAATTACAATTATTGTTATGGTTTGTGTCTAGTTGTTCCCCCAAAGCCTCATGCAGTCATGGAGAGGCTTCTGGAGTTTGTGCTTGATTCTTTTTTTTAAATTTAATTTAATTTTTTCCCATAATTTTATTGATAAACAAATAGCAATGACAGAGTTTCGAATCAAATCTGTAGGACAGTTTCAATAATTGACACATTGCATACATTCTTCTTAGTGGTTAATTGCTATACAAGATGCAGACATGATATTCCATTTACTAACATCATTAGAACAAATCCCTCTATTCATTAAGAGAATGTGACTACAGATACAGAATGGACATTCATCTGTAACTCAGTTGAGATTGATTCTTGATCCAAGGCTGGGATTGCAGGCGTGAGTGCCACACCCTGGCCCTGGGGCAGGCAATCTGCATTCCAATGCAGGCATGGGAGAGAGGCTAGCTAGCTGCCAGAGCTGCTGCCCCTGCCTTTGTCTTTTGCTCTTTGCTCCTGCCATGAAGGGCTGAACTGTTTCATGTGCCACTCTGCCTAGGAGCCAGCTGGGGGTGGACTGAAACCTCCAGGAACTGTGAGCTAAACAAACCTTTTCTTCCTTAATTGTGGGTGTCAGGTATTCGTCCCAGCAGCAAGAGAAGAGTAACTGAGACAATTATAGAGAATCTACAAGTTCAGGATGCCTCAGAGACCATCTAGCTCAATCCAGTGAAATAATGGGACATGTGGGACGAGTAAAGTTAGCTCAGCAGCTGGCCAGGATAGAGGAGAAGATCAGGTTGTGGTTACTGCTGAAAAGGAACAGTGTTTCCACCCAACAGGAGGCCTCTGAAGAGAGAAGGACATGAAGTTTGTGTTTTCAAGACTGCCTTCATTTCATGGCTGTGACAATGACTTTTCCCGAGACTGGTCTTGGCCTTGGTTCACCATCCCTAGTGGCTGTGTAGGAGTGGCTTTTCTTGTTCTCCCCATTTGTGTTGTTCTCTGTGCTGTCTTCTGTGCTCTGTGTTTTATTGTCCCCTAATGCCTTAGTGATCCACGGTGTTGGTCTCCCAGGGGTCTCTGACTCTGTTAATTTGAGGGAAATTCCTGACACCTTCCCATTACTAACTCTGCTGTTGGTAAGTCCATGCACACCTTTAAAGGGCTGTTTGCATGTGACTTACGTCACCTCTCATGACACAACAGCTTCTGGATTTTGCCCTTGTGAGAAAAAACTTATTACTCAGTGATATATTTTTTCCTTCAGAGATATCTACATGGAGATCAGAGACTTAATCTAGAATCATGAAAGTATTTTGTTTTGTTTACTGAGCAAGTCTTTAAATAATGAACTATGTATTAAGATAGTCCAGTAGAAATAATCAGTTTAGCATCAGGAAGTTGAGATGAGGAGATTGTCCCCTTCCTGATCTGGCAGGAAGGGGAGTTAACTATCTTTGGTAATGAAAGGTCTGTCACAAGTACATCCAATTAGCTCTGCTTTGTGGAGCACAAATCATAGTTCTGTGAGTTTGAATTGATGAAAAAAATCACAAATTTTTATAAGACAACCAACAGTGACAATAACATACTTAGGGCCATGGGAAAACTGGGCAGAGTTGTGGATCATCTAAAAAAAAAAAAGCAGACACATCTTTCCCCTCCCCGTGAGCAAATCAGGTTGTAGGGCTCAGGCTCTGTGGGAGATGCTATCTTAGTTGTGTCAGGGCCAACATGGAAATGTTGCTGAAGGTTCTGAAATGAGGAGAGCGGTTTCTCTTTCACTGGAAGCATAAGTCATACAGTTCTCAGTGTTTTCATGCCAGTTCTCCCATCCTTGTGAGTTTTCTTTTCTCCAGACTGCAATCCCATAAGGGAGCATCGCTGCGGGGATGGACGCTGCATCCCAGCCCCGTGGGTGTGTGATGGTGACCATGACTGCGTGGACAAGTCTGACGAGGCCAACTGCTGTGAGTTGCAGAGGATTCCCATGCTGCTTGGTTTTCCATTTGTTCTTGTTTAGCTCATACGCAAGCCTCACAACCTAACAGTGTTCAAAAGGAGGGCGCCTTGCACTGTATTTGTTTCTTGCCTGTGAAGTGACTGTGCAGAGCACCAGACTTCACATTCTCTCTCCCAAACTGCGAGCGGAATTTAGTGCATCTGGTGCAGCAGGTGTCCACTGCTGCGTCTCCTTGTGCAGCAATGATCTTGCCAGATGCGATCCTTTTTCTAAAGGCCAGAGTTTTCCTGCAAACGATATACGAGCAGCTAATCTTCCATGTGGGAGCTCCGAAAAGTGTGCTCAGGAGCCACTGTATGTGAATGTGAAGCACATTTTCAGGAAGAAGAGAACCTGTCACATTCAAACAGTAAAACAGAGCATGTGTGACAACAAGGATCATTTTGTAGTTTTCTGTGTTTCTGAGTGAATGAAAATTTGGGGTTAGCTGCTATACTACCAAACCATAAGAACAAATGTGGCTGTTCACCACTTTTCCCTCTTAGAAAGGGTACTGTCCCAAGTCAGCAATAATAAACATTATTGAACAGTGACATTTATATATTAAAGGAGAATGTGATTAATCTGAAAGAGTTAGTATGTCTTGCATGCATGCATGCATACAACTAGTCAAACTTTTCATTTTATACTTTGTTGTTTAATAAAAGCAGAATGAGCTAGTGTAAGGTTGTTCCTCAGAATCTGTGGGACTTTGGTTTCAGGATCTCAGGTGGGAACCAAAATCTGGTACTCACATTATATGTGGCTTAGTATTTGTATATAACCTGCACATGTCCTCTGTATACCTTAAATAATCTCTAGCTTACTTCTAATACTTAATGCAATATAAATGCATGTAGGTGGGCTTTGATTCCAGACCAGGTCTTTTACTATTAGACTGTGATTCAAGAAAGGGCACGCTTACTGGCACATGGGGTTCTGCAGCTCTTGAAAGACAGTAGAGCAAGAAGCAGGGCAATCAACCTTTTGCAAATGGGAGGGCCCAAGAGACGGAGGAAGCAGGAGGGAGAGGAGGGGAAAGGAAAGAAAAGAGCTGAGATGTGTTATGTACAGGGACCAACCGCCCACCTGGAATAGAAAGGAATCGTCATGTACTGCAAATATGTATCAATAAAAAAATAAAAATTGAAAAAATAAGGACATTAGAGAAGCAATAGGGATCAGAAGGCTGGTGGCTGCCAGTCATCTCTGTAAAATATTAAACGTCATTAAAAAGTTCAGAAATAGGGGCAGCAAGATGGCTTAGAAGACTAAGTGCCTGCCTGGCAAGTACAGGGTCTGGAATTCAATCCCTGGCACCACAGGCCACATCAGCCCTGTCCCTGGGTACACTGAGCTTGCCACCGAGACCAGGTGTGGTGGCACATGCCTGTAATCCCAGTGTTGGAGTGGCTGAAAACAGGAGGATCACTACGAGTCTGAGCTGCAAAGTGAGACCCTGTACCAAATACATTACATATTTTATTTTTTTAAGTTCACAAAGAAAGGTCTCGTTTTGGGTGCGGTACTCTGCCAGTTCAGTGACATATATATTATTCCTTTGTCTCATTAGGTGAGATCATCATGGGACGAATATTTGGGCTTGGAGTCAGAAAAGTTTGCCTAGTAACCATGTGAACTGTAGACGGGCACAACACTTTGTCAGATTTTCATCTGTAAGAAGAAGCCTGTCAGCATAATTTTTAAAAATTATTATTTCTGTTAGTATGTTTTCAATTCCTTCATTTTGCAGATTGATACACATACATATTATGAGGATGGGTCTGGCACGGCATGTGGTGCTGGGGACTGAAAGCCACGCCCCGTGCCTCCTAAGCTTGCCTAAGCAGGCGCTGTAGACCACTGAGCTATCTCACCGGCCCCATGTTTTACATCTCAATCATTTTTATTCTTCTTCTTCCCCCTCCCATCTCCACAAAGTCTGCCTTCTCATTTTATGGCATTTCTCCTCTATTTTTCTCTTTAAATTATTTGTATTTTGGGTCTCTTATATAGAAAAAACATGCTATAGTTAATTTTCTGTGTCTGATTTATTTCACTCAGCAGTTTAGGCTCAAGATCTATTGATATTTTTACAAAGTGGCTAACTACACTGAGTTTACAAGATTCTTGGGAGGATTTGGGATCCAGTGCATGCTCTGTAGTTCTTACCCTGTAATCTCTTTGCAAGTTATAGTTTATATTATTGACAACATGGCTACTCCTAGCACCACCACCACCTTTGGAAAACAGAGCACACAGTTCTCGAGAAAAAGTTAGTTTTCACTACGCAGTGTTTGGTAATGGAGGGAATATTTTAGAAAGAAAACTTTCTTTCCAAAAAAAATGATTGAAGTTATGAAAAACAGTGGTGTCTATCCATTTGTGTGTGGAGAAAGCTTCCTTTCTTGGTGATGCCTGGGAAGTGGGCAGCACTTAGGGAAGCGCAGGAGAAAAGAATGAATGCACAGTGAGTCTCACTCTGGCCTTTCTAGCCTGCCACAGCCAAGGGCTGGTGGAGTGCGGGAACGGACAGTGCTTCCCGAGTGCCTTCCAGTGTGACGGCGATGAGGACTGCAAGGACGGAAGCGACGAGCGCAACTGCAGCGACCGTGAGTGCCCCCCCCCCTGCCCCCAGCAGCGCTTTATAGCTGGGAACAAGACAAAGCATCTGAAAGTTGCCCGAGGCTTCAGGAAGATTCCCCTGTACATAATTTCACATGGCCTACCAGTGTCCGCATGGTCCGAGCCACCGGAAGCTTTTCCTAATGGCAAATGCAATGTCCCAGTGGTATGCGCTGCAAACTCTCTCAGAGGATGAAAGGTAGAGGTATCACAGGGCGGTCGGGGTCAGGTGACTGTGTTCTGGGGAAAGCCAAGAGACTGGTTTAGAGTGTAGCAGCCAATTAAATGAGATTCGATTGAACGAGAGGGGACTGCTTTTTGAAATTAAATTGGCTTCCTAAAGTAAGCAGGTTCCGAGAAGCAGTTGAATGCCTCTCCTTGCCAAGCTGGGAACTTAAATACACTTCTAAGAGCAGTGTGGTATCTATGTGAGAAACTGAAAATGAGAAACTAAATCAAATAAGTTGGTTTTTAAACGTGACTGTGTCAAAAAAGAACATTTCTTGCTGAGAATTTCTGACTCTAACTTTGAGAAGTCTCTCAGTGTCGGGCCAGTTGCAATACCCCAAATTTAAAAATCACCACATAGGCTCCTCTGCTCTGCACTCAACCTGGTGTGACTGCTGTGCCGTGGGCCTGGCTTCAAGCCTGCTTTACTGCTTACTCGCTGGTTGGTTTTAGACAAATTCTCTCACCTTTCCATGGCTGGAAACTCAGGCTAATGATAAATAGTCAGTAGCGTTGATACCTGGTAAGCAGGTAGTGAACTTTGCTCAATATTGGCCTGAGTTTATCACTAGCTGGCTAATGAGACTGGCCTCACCTGTAGATAAGATAGTTTCATCATAATGAAAATTCATCATTATAGTGGCTTAATGGAAAAACATCCAAAATCTAAAGGGAGAGCTCTTAAATCAGATTACGTGGAGAAAATCTGTAAAGAGAGCTTTGTTTTACTGATTTCAAAATTGAAAAGGAAACCCTTTCCTAGACATGACTTAGCATGTGCCTATCAGCCAGGAACTTCCCCTTATGTTAGATGGCTCTTTCTCTTTATATAACTCAATTCTTTCTATGCAATCCTATATAATCTCAAATAATTTTAGATTGTTCTTGATGAAATGACAGGATTTATAGATTATTTTCTTACGTGAGTGAAATGCAAGAAAGTCATATTATAAAATGGCTAGAAAGAACAAAATATTAGTTTTAAACCATTATTATTATTTTGTAGTGGTGATTAAACCCAGGAGCTTTGCATTGAGCTACTGTGCTACATGCCCAACTATTTATTTATTTATTTATTTTTATAGCTTTGAGGTAGGTCTTCCTATGACACTAATATTTCCCAGGCTGGGTTGAACTTGCAAGCCTGCTGTCTCAGCTTCTCAGACTACTAAAATTATATACAAGACCACTATTCCAGGCCTCTTTAAATTACTTATTCTTGTGGTTTCAGTTTAAAAATGTATATTGTGGGCCTGGGATATAGCTCAGTGGCATAAGCATCTGCCTGGCAAGCACAAGGTCCCAAGTTTGAACCCAAGTATGGCAAAAAAATAAAAAATAAAAAAAATTTAAAAAGTGTATATTGTACTGCTGATGTGGAGCACATTTATTGGGTTTCAGCAGGAAGCCACACACCTGGTGGAGCTCTCAGGCTCTCACCGAGACTAGGCGCACCACAAATACCGTGCAGGTCGACATCTAGGATGGAGTGAAGTAGGCCACAAAGGATGCTCCAGGGTACGTGTGATGTGGTGCATGCCTTGGCCAAGGCCCTCAGAAAAAGCCTTAGGAAGAGAGATGCTGGAAGTCAGAGGTGAGGAAGACAGGGACTTAGAAAAGCATTGCATACATGCAACGCTGTGGAAAGGAATGAGGCATGTTACGTACTCGAGAAGGCCATAGTGACTAAGGGAACTGAGGGTGAGGGAGATGTGGTCCCCATGAGCTGACGTCAGGAGCTGCCAGTTTGTTCTGCTGGATGCCTGGTGAAAGAAGCAGGAACCTCTTGTCCCAAGGGCTTGGGTTCTACTGAACATGTAGGCCTTTAAAACCTTTCAGGCTCTGGCTCTATCTTTCTGGTCTCCCTCACTTTTCTCAGTGGATAAAACTCCAATGTCTTTAACCTGTTTACTTTCTTATCCCGGGTATTTTCCTGTGTTGTTTTTTGCTTGGAAAACCCTTCTTTTTCTTTCATCGCAACTTACCCCACCTGTCTGGAGAACTCCTCTGAGAGACAAGCTACCCTTGTCTGCTACAGCTGCTCTTTATGTCTCTTCAGTGAAGCAAGGGTTACCCAGCAGGCAGTTAGTACTTACTGAAATAATGAATGTGCAATGTCTTAACACTTCCTTAGGAACTTAAATGGATGCAGATTTCTTGGCCCTGCCTTGAGATAAAGGCTTAACCCTCTAGCTTACAAAAATAGTGACATTTGTTTTCTGCAAGATGGTAATGCGTGACATTGCATATTAGCGGAGCAGCAAAGAAGGATTCCAGTATATAAACATGTCTTAAAATTACAGAGGATTCCAGTATATAAACATGTCTTAGAATTACAGATAAGAAGGATTACATTTGAATAAATACAACTATTTATATTGACGAGAGCCTTTCCTTGCAAGCTTGTCTAGAATCCGCATGACATGTCTGAAACTGACCATAATGAGGGAAAGTAGGAAGAGAATGGGTAGTAATTTATTACTTCATCCACTTAATCTACAAATGACCAGGAAATCAACAGAAAAGCAGTTTCCTCTCTACAAACCTTAAGGAAAAGCTATTAGAGCAAAGGCTGACGTTACTGCTGTCGCTCACTTGGAAACAAGAAACCCAGTTCTCAGGCCATCAGACTAGACTGATGACATTTCCCAGGGACACGCTGACAGTACGGACGACAGCTGCACAAGAGTTTACCATGATACATTTTTTATTGAGGTAGTGTTGATGCCTTGTTTATTACTAGGACAGCATTTTTCTTTGAGGGAAAACTAGAGTTGGGAGCAAATGAGGTTTTCAAGTAATGCCATTTAATATTGAGAACTTCAAGATCTTTATATCATTATCCCCCCAACTCACTTGAATTTTATTTTACAATCAAGTATAGCCACTCATGTAAAAATAGACACTACATTTTTTCCCATTAAAAGCAACAACTGCCTATTTTCTGTTTTGTTTTTAGTGTATGTTACCTCTTATATCTTTACTTCTACAAAACCCTTTGCAATAACTGCATTGCCTTTAGTTGCCAAGAAAATGAATTTA
>NDGM011070248.1:0-25480 GCA_002564305.1 Octomys mimax
GCAATGTATTAATTATTGAAACTGTCCTACTAATTGGTTTTGAAATTGTCTCATTGCTATTTGCTTCTCAATGAAATTATTAAAAAAAATTCAAAGTAGTTGTTCAAATTCCAAGATATAGGTGTGCAAAATTGGTTAAAAAAAAAAAATCCAAAATAAAATGTGTAAGCATTAGCTGTTTCTCTCAGTAGAGCAGTGGAAATTGGCAGTACAATTCTGCCAGCTATCCTGTGTATATACCTGTGTATTTTTTCCTTTTTTTCTTTTTTCTTTCTTTTCTCCTTTCCCTCATCGAGCTGTTCCTTCCCTTTGAGCAGTTTCTTCCCTTTCACAGTATCTACTGTACCTTTCAGATTTTATTTACTCGTTCAGGTCCTTACACTAGGAAGACAATGCAGTGTTTATATACACAGGTCTGATCTATTTCACTGGATTTGCCTCATCTCAGACAGAAGGGTGGTTCTCCGCTGCCCCTAGGAGTTCAAAGTTTTCCACCTCCCACCCTTTGCTGGTGGCAGGACTTCAATAACTGCCCACCCTTCGTACTCCATTGTGCCGCAGAACCTGTTAGGAGAGCTTCCTCTGTGGCTTCTGAGGGACCATCTACGATCAAGATGCACAGGACTTCCTCCGGCTCTTTTGATCTTTTGAAATTACAAGCACAGGAAGGAAAGAATGGATGGGGGGATAAAGAATAGCTACGATTGCTGCACCCCTGTGTTGTGTCCTTCTAGAGCCCTTTCTCTGGTGAGCTCCAGGCCTTTACAAGAGCTGGGCTCTGCCCTGTGAGTCTAGAGCACTTGGGTCTTGCCAGGGCTTCATTAATAACTGCACCGATGTGTCTCATAACAGAGGCAGAAGCCTGCCATGTTGGCACTTGTGTGTCACTGCATGTGGGGTGGCTCCCCAGGAGCACTGTCTGTGCCACTGAAAGCCCCTACAGTGTTCAAGTAGAGGTTGGGTGTCGTTTGAGGTCAGCTGTCTGCTCCTGCTATTGGAAGGCACAGAGCTGATCTGAAAGCCTGAAGTTCAGGAGCGTGCCGGGCCACTTTGAGACCCCAGAAGCAAAAGAGGCAGGTATAGGCTAGGCAAGAGCACTAACTAAAACGGCTTTTCCTAATATCTCAAGAAATACTGGTTTGCTTGACCTCCTTAGGCTGTTTCCAGGGGCCGCAAGCGTGTCAGCAAAGCTCCTATTTTACAGCGCGGCCGTCAGAAGCTTCATGTGTTCCCCGGAGACCCACTTGCACCTCGTGACTTGGAGAGGCCTCAGTTTTCAATTATTGGTGCTAGTGATGACCGCAGACAGCAGATCCTTTTCTCCCGCAGGAAGATAATTTAGAAAGGGTAGCTTGTCAATAAGGGAAATTATTGCATTAATAAGTGTATATTAGTCCTGTACTCATCTGACACTAAAAAAAAATTCAGCAAGCCACGGAAATGGATTGTCGGAGGTCCTTTTTTTATACGCCCTGTATTCCCCCTCTTGATGGCATCCTCTGAGAGAAACCAAAAAGATCCCAAGCCTCATAGTACATGCCGGGAAACCTAGTGTATTAGTGAGACGTGTGGCCTAAACACAGGCCCGTTGTGACACACTTCTGCCTGTGCTGCTGGAGGTCACTCCCACTGCTTGTTGGTTGTCCCTAAAGGCTAGGAGTGCAGCCAGTGGCAATCTCAATGGCTCTCATGGCTTCTTTTGGTCTCATTTGTCATCCGAGGGGCTTGAAGTTGGTTGGTGACTGACAGATCAGCAGTTTATTATGAGTAAGAGAACATGGGGATTCAATATGAGAAGGAGCAGAAACATTGCACAAATATTTTTAAATATATCAGTTAGCATATAGGATTGATCAGTGGTAATCCTTCGAGTCACAATACCTGATGTGTTCTCTCTCTCTCCTGATGTTTTATCACTATTAACAATTTCATTTATGATTTTAAAAAATTGTTGTACTGTTACCACTTTGTATAAAATGTGTCCTGGTTGTCCTCTGCAAGGAGATAGGGGAAAGGACAAATACTGTCCTTCTTCTGACTTGGGAAATGGCGCTCCTCCGAGAAGCAACCCACACCTCCTGTGGGGAGGCCGGCCCACCGCACCTCAGGGTCCTGGTAGCAGCTCACGGGCCAAAAGCACAGAGCAGTGACTCAAGCTGTACGCGAGCTCATCTCATCACTAATGAGTAATGACAGCAAATATTTACAGGCCTCCTTCCTACCTTTACAACTTCCTGTTGCTGAAGCACTTTGGAGTGTTGAGAAAGATTGTTCTGGAAAAAGACATCATGCACAGCTGCAGGAAAGAGTGCCTTTCTGTACACAGAAAAAAAATCTGTCACTTGGCTTTGCGTGTGAATTCTAGGTGGAAACAGAAAGTTATGCTCATGAAGGACTATTTGAGAATTCCAGACTTCAAAACAAAATTTAAAAATCAATTGTGGACTATCAAAGATGTGGGAAAATAGGACAAATAATATTTTTAGAACATATTCTAGAGACACGTAGGACTATGCAAAGTAGTCAAAGGAATTTTTTCTTTTTTTTCGATACTGGGCATCAAACTCAGGACCTTGCACTTGCCAGGCAGGTGCTTATGCTACAAGACTATGTAAGGTAGTAAAGTAAAATATGGGATTGAAGTACAGACAAATGGATAATCACTCTTATGAATGAACACAGGGTTTCCATAAGATTTTTATGAATGAAAATATTCGTGCTTATGCCAGGGATGTAGCTTGGTGGCATAAGTGCCTGCCTGGCAACTGAAAGGTCCCGAGTTCAATTGGTACCACCAAAAAAAGAAAATATGCTTAATAGAGTAACAAGGCATTTACAATATGCCATGTAGGGGATTCAAAGAGCAAAAAGAACATCATTTATTTCATCAAGAATATACAATAAATCTCTGAAATGCTCATTTCCAGTGTATTTAGTTGAAAATGCAGTGTGGTACAGTTGCTGGCCCAGTAAGGTTCTGTGAGCCACTGTATGCCTGCACTGCTCTCCCATGCGTCCAAGGGTTCTCAGGTGCTATTTTAGAATGGCAGTGTTCCCTGCAGCACTGGCTGAGGTCGATGGAGCTAATTTTGGTGCCCAGAGAGAAGGCATGTGCAGAGCCAAAAGGGCCTCTGGTCCCAGGCTCGGTGCAGTGCGGGCTACCAGCACACTGCCACCATGTTTCACCTTTAGAAACTTTATTTGTGTGTTTGCACAACAAGTGTTTACCCAGATGCTAAGATAAGGGAGTATGAAGGTCGCATCTCACCGTGACAAGGGCGCCTCTATAAATGTAACCTTATCACTGCACAGCAGGAGTCGGCCTTTTACTCTCTACCTAGGACTTAGGGGAATTAAGGGTGGGCAGGGTGTGGGAGCCAAGACCTTTCCCAGCCTCTCCATGGCTTTCTTGCCATCTCTGCTTGTTTTGGCCCCATGATGTGCCGCTCCCATGCTCCCATTGGGTGAGGGCCCTTGTGGTGGTCAGGCGGTCAGAGGGCAGTCCTAATGAGTGTGTGGTCCTGAGCTCGGGGTCCTCTGGCTTTCCGTGGAAATTGACGCCAGTGCCTCTCCCTGCTCTCTGTCCACGTGGGAGTACCCAGACTGCCAAGCCTGCTCCCCTAACCTCTTCCGTGAAGCCTGCAGGTGTCAAGACCACCCCTGTCCTAGGCTTCCTTGGTAGGTTGCTCTACGTGGGAAGCCCAAAGAATCCTCAGTGGAAAAAGGAGTGTCTTCTGTGCAGCTGGCGTCCCCCTGAAGGACTCCGAAGGACTAGCAGGCCACTTAGAGCTCAGCATTCTTCTGAAGGACAGCCTGGTGGCAGTGGCATTTACCTCTGCAGCAAGGAACCTACTCCAGCTCTCTCACTCCCCTCCCTGTCATCCTATCTGCCTTCCACCTCCCAAAGCCAAGCTTCTGCCCTCACCCCACAGGCAGTGTCGCGGTCCTCATTGCTACCTGTGCCTCACAGTGGCACGTACCTGGATGTTTCTCCTGCCCTCCTACTCAAGTACCTCACACTTTCTCCCCACCTCACACTGAACGCCATCGTAATTCCCCCTGGCACCACTCCTCCATTTCTTACTAGCTCTTGGTTATGTTTTCTAGAGAACTCCACAATGTTTCCTTGTTATCCAATGACATTTCATTTGTTCTCACCCATTCCTCATGGACAGGGGTCTAACTCTCCGGTGTGTCCTGTAATAGCTTGCTGCTTCATTGATTGATTGGTACTGGTGACTGAACCTAGAACCTTCACACTAAGTTATGTTCCCCGCCACCACCACCATCATCATTGTTTTTGAGACAGGGTCTTGCTAAGTCACTAAATAGTCCAGAATGGGTTCAAATTTAGGATCATCCTTCCTCAGTCTCCCAGAATGTTGGGAGTCCTGCTGCCTGCCGTCACGACTGCTTTTCTTTCTTCTTCTTCTTCTTTTTTTTTTTTTTAAACCTAAAATCAAGTGCAGGGTTATTTGTTTCTGTTTGTATGTTTTTGAAACAGGGTCTCTATCATCTAGCCTAGCTTTGCGGTTATGATCCTCCTGCCCCAGTTCCTGAACACTGGAATTGCAGGTGTGGATTATGAAACATGGGGTGCGCCTGCTCAGTTTCTTTCTTTTTTAGCAGAACCAGGGATTGAACTCAGGCCCTTGCACTTGCCAGGGAAGCGCTACGCTTTGTTGGTGTCCCTTGGGTTACTTGGGAAGCCCACCTCACTCATTTCCCTTTAAAAAGACAGAAAAATGGGGGAGGGGGACCACAGGCAAACACAGCTTCACGTGAGACACAAGCGTCGGGCCGGCACTGTGTCATGCTTCACATCTTCAGTGCTGCCTGTGCTCTACCCAGGCAGGTGCCAGGCAGACCACAAGACACTCCCCTAATCTCAAAACTGAAATATTTCCAGGTGAGAAGGTTGTGCTGGTGGCACCAGAGAACATCTCCCCAGGGAGTCTTTTGGGCAGCTGTACACTGATTTCCTCTGTATTTATTTAGTCTTCAGTCTGTTCTCTATCATCCATACAACAGAGTAAGGAGAGAGCTGCGGTAGGCTTCTTGTGGCAGCAGTGAGGAGGCAAGGCTTTCCAGAACCAAGACCCCACCATCTTTTCTTGTTCATTTTTCTCAGAGTGTTCTAGAATAGAGTTCTGTCCACATGGAGGTGGCCAGTTATTTATAGACTAATTCTGTGGCGGGAACTTCGAGAGCTGGGTGTGAGGAAACCTTGTCTTGGATCAGCTTAGCCCACCCTCATTGTGTGCACCATGTGCGCAGAGAGATTTGCTAGGTGCCAGTTCCATTACCGTGTGTACTTGTGTAGAGGTTATCTCTCATTTTAAGGCTGAGCTACACAATAAGATTACAAAGCAGTGCTGGATGGAGCATGGGTTCTGGACCTTGTAAAGTGATTTATTTGTTTGAAAGGAATTAAATTTGTGTTATGTGAGTGTACAAATTCCCCATAAGGAATGTCAACATCAGGTACTACAAACAGGCACTAATAAAAAGAAATTTGAGGTGGCCTATGTTACCCTGCCCACATCTTTAAAACACTGTCATTTTAGGGAATCAAGACAAGCTCAGATAAAGCATTGAGTCAACAGCAGGAGATAGGTAGGAATTAAATGAGTGGATAATGGCAAATGGATCTTATATGTCGCGAGTAGTTAGAAAAGGAAGTGACTGCCTTCAGTTGCAGCAAGCTGTACCAGAGAAGAATTGAACTCCATGTTGGATAGATTCTCCAGGTAGAATTTGCATCAGCAGATGGGGGAGGGGCACTGGAGTGGAGGTGGACAGTGCGGGCAATGCAGGAGTGGGCAGCACGTAGGCCGGGCAGCACCTAGGCCCAGGCAGCACGTAGGCCNAGGCAGAGCGTAGGCCGGGCTGGCGGGGATCCTCCCAGAGCCAAACCTGGAGCTCTGCTAACAGATGGGAAATGGAAACCATTTCCTACGCTGTGCTGGAAAGTTTAGGGACGGGCCTTCATGAGTCACGTTTGATGAATCTTGGGGCTGCCTTGGTGCCACTGAAGCAGTGCCTGCCCCTTCTGGAATATCATGCCCTCCCAGCACAAGCCTGGCATCTGGGGGTGGTTGGAGGAGGCCCTGGCCACCCTCTGCTAGACTGACCTCAAAGGCTCCCTGCTCCTTAGGAAATCATCTGTGAAAGGTGCCCAGGTTACTCGTGTGGAACTGTAGCATCCTTGGGGCAATCAGTATGCACCAGGTGTGAGCCTCCCCGGTGCACTGTGGGAGCCAGAAGGGGACAGCTTGCTGGTCCCAGAGATAGTTGTGACCTTCATCAGCATGGTCTCATTCTGGTAAAGCCTTTGTGCTCTTGATGTTTTCATTCTATCTGTTCTTGCCATTTCTCATTATAGAAAGATAAGATGTCCTTTCCACATCCCATGTTTTGTAGGAAGTTAGCCAAATCCAAGTCAGGTTATCCCTTTTGCCAATTGTACCAATAACTGTTTATCTCATGCCTTGTGAAGAGCGTGTGGCCCAGCTGTTCCCTGACCTTCTCCTTTCTTATTTTGTAGGCACACCATCCCCAAAGCCTAGTGCCAGTGTTCTTGGTTTGAAGCTGCCAGAAGACTTAAAAAAAGAGTCGTCTTTCTGGAGCCACCTGGGTGGGGCAACTGGGCCTTTCTCTTCCCACAGCAGGTGTAACCTTTCCCTTGGAGGAATTTAGAAGCACTTAAGGTCACAGCTGAATACTTGCGGGCCGGGCCCTGGCCAGAGGTCCCAAATACCTGGACGAGATCCCACTCCAGGGACAGCGGAGACCAGAAAGTCTTGCCAAGTCAGCTTATCCTGCCCAGTGGTTCTTTGAGGAAAGCTACAGCTCTTGAAAACTCTTGGCTTGGAATTCAGTGCCATGATGAGTGTTGTCTATTTCTTTTCCTTTTTGACGCCTGTAGTGATCAGCAAGTGGTTGTAAAGCTGGGAGGCTGCTGCTGCTCAGACGCCGTGTGCATCGGACTTGAGCCTGGAGGAGACAAGTGGAATGTGGCCCGCCGCCTCTGGGGCCATCACAACCAGAGAGGGGCAGACAGTCTAGACTGAGGGGCTGTTTGAGATCTTGAGCATCCCCTGGGCAGTTGATCCAGGCTGTACAGCTATATTTGTTAAGATCTTTCCATGGCTAAAGATGAGTCTAGCGCCTACTTTCTAATAGTTCAGGTAAGCATCAGGAAGGAGAGGGAAGTTCATCTGTGCAACCTGTGTTTGGTTCCATGTTGGTCTTTTGTGCTCATTGTCCTTCCAAGTTCGAAGTTCGCCTCTGCTGAACTTCAAGCAAGCTCTTTCCTTGACTTTGGTCAGTGCAGTGCCGGCCTTGGGTATACCGAGAGGTGCTGCGTCTCCGTGGCCACCACCCAGCTCAAGGCCTTGGGAGACCACAAGGACCAGAGAATATAGGCAGAAATGAGTCTGAGCGACTGTGAACATGGATTCTCTGTCCTGAGCTGTCTCGCGTGCATATTTGAAGGCATTTTCCATCCAGATCAATAGGCGCCTAGTGGTGGCCACCTGTAGCTCCTTGTATGGGCCCAAGTATTACAAGGATATGACGACAGCCCAATTCTCCTTGGGTTAGATCTTCAGGACTGCTGTTTATTTTGGCCAATAACAAACTTTCTCTCACTTGAATTCCTTTGCCTCCAAAATTAGAGTGGAGCCAACCACAGGGTTCTGTGTTTCTTGGGCTCTGTCTTGCCAAGCAGCCTACAGATGCTCCTGCTGCCCCTTCCCTTTCCTTGTGTCCCTAGCCAAGCATTCCTGCCCTTAAAATTCAGAGGCGCTCTCAGAAGTCCCTAGGCAGCTGCCTGTTCTAGATCTTTCTCTGATGTGTGTGACTCAGGACAGCACCTCCGCATTTGCTCTATACTCCTAAGTGGAGGTAGGACATACTCATTGCGTTGTCAGATTCCCTTCTTGAGATCAAATCCAACTATAATTTTGCAAAACTATCCCTTAAAAATGTATCTTAAAGCTTATTTTTGTAATCCTTATCTCCTCGGGGAGACCTTTGAGAAGTGTAAAGTACAGACTTCAGGGTATCGTTACTAATAGGTACAGCAGTATAGTCATTAGGCGCGTTGTTACTGCTTGACTGTTCTCACTGTGGCTGGAAAGAGCCTTGAGAGAATCTAGAAGTGACCAAGTTTGTTCTAGGCCTCCAAACGTCCCTCCTGGTGGGACTTCTCAGGACCACAGGCTCCTGGCAGTCATGACTTCAGGACATCAAGTGATGTTTTTGCCCATACCCTAAGATTAAGGAAATCTGATCGTACCAAGGGACCCAGGAAACTCCTCTCTCGGGTCTCATCTTCTCAAGGAAGATTTCCTGACCTCTCTCTCTGTTCACCTCCATCCTGTTCTTTTTGTTTTTTAAAAACAATACACCCTGATGCTGTATTTGTCTTCTCGGTTCCTCTCACACCTCCCTCAAGCTGGGAATTTAGCACCTCAGTGGCCACCTGATGTCTTTCCAGTGTTTGGGTCACATTGCATATACCTGCTGCTGCCTAAATGTTCGTCCTGTGGTGTAATCTGGGGTCTCCGGATCTTTCCCCTCAGCATTATCACTCTGACATCTGTTCAGCACTTATTTTTTCCTCTGAGCTCTAAAGCAGTTGTCGTTTTTGTCACATGGCTAGATCAACTGAGAGACAAAACTGTGCCCACCAGGCCAGGGGCTGGCAGTGCCCACAGAGCGGCCTCCCTGGCCCCAGACTCTGCAGGAGCCCTCGCTGCCTGGCTTGGCACTCACTCTTTTCCCTGTGGTGATGTTATTGTTTGTCTTATTTGGCAATGTTTACACCAGAGGAGTTGGGGCCATTGTGTGTCGAGGCCGTAGGGAAGTGCGCCATGAAGTCCCAGGGGCACGCCCGGGGCTCTGGCCACAGTTAGCCTGGTCGGGCTGGGCAGTGAGGGTAGGTGCTGCCCCTACACAGCAGCACCTGCAAACTGCCTGGCACTCTACAGAGGCCCAAGGCGCAGGGGGCTCCTGCAAGCATAGCCCCACTGAGGCCCTGCCCAGCTATCACCACACACACAGAGGACCTTCCTACACAGAACAACGTGCTGTGCCTTGTGGGCTCCTGTGGCATGGGAAGGCCAGTGCTAACCAGCGGGATAACCACTCCGGGCTGTTTCTCCACCAAATGCACAGGTTCAGAGATCTAAGGCTCTGGCACCAGGGTGACCTGGATTTCTACTCAGGCCTGGGCCTACCTCCTGTCATGAGATCCTTCATGAGGGAGGAAGTTCAAGCTGAGCAGCGGGGTTTGGATGACGTTTCTCCAGCTCCCTGTGACTGCCCCATCCAGGAGGCACCTCCACTAGATTGGAAGTCAGTGCTGGCCTGACACAGCTCATTCCTGGGAGCCTCTGCCCTCTGTCCTCTACTGACTGAGCTGTACCAGGGAGAGCCCCACGGAGAACAGCCATGCTGCAGAGAGGTCTGTATCTGCACCTCCTGTTGCCAGGCTGCTGGGCTAAGGGGGACCCTGATCTGGGAGACAGGGCTCCAGTTTGGACGTGTTCGCGCTGGAGCTGTCACAGCTGCCTTCTGAACTTTAGTTTCCGCATCTGTCAGATGTTTGCTCCCATCTCTACCCAGCCAGATGGATTGGAGCATTAAGAATATAAACTCTGGCAGAAGAAGGGGTTATTACGATCATTCATACACATACACGTGTGGTCCTGTCTGGGGGCTCAGGGCTGGTAGGTACACAAGCAGCTGGGATGGACCATGCCCTTTGGCCTAAGGCAGCAAGTGAGAGAACTGAGCTAGAAGAGAAATAGGCTTGAAATTACTGAATGAAGTCATGAATATGCTGGGGGGAGGTGGTGTGCTGCGGGACAGCCGTGAGTCACAGTGCAGAAGTGTGGGGAGTCACCTTGAACATGGGCCCAAAAAGTAGAAATACTGGGGCTTGGGTTTATCTGCCTTCTATCAGGTACATCAAGTTCTGGGTGGCCACCCACTGGCCAGAGACGCAGGAGGCTGGTCGCCCTTGCTGCCTTGGGAAGGCTTTCTGTTGGCTTCAGCCCCGCTGAGCAAAGTCTGCTTGTTCGCTGGAGTTCACACAGACTCCTTGCCAGGCCTGCCCAGAATCCTGTCTCCTGTGACTTCCTGTGCTCTTGCATAATATTTCCTTGCCTCTTGAATGGCTGGCTCCGGTGTGGGGGCAGCTTGCTGACGTTACTGGACAGGGAGGAGGATGTGGAGGGAGGATGAGGAGATTCGGGTTCAGAGTCACCCACGGGTGCTCTGGGCCCTAGAGGGATGGGGGTCAGGGGAGAGCAGGGGCAAGGCCCTCAAATTGCTTGAGGAAACATTTTAGCAAGAAGGGAGTCAGAGAAACCCTGCAGGCATGTGCCCCCACACTCTCATATCCGTGAAGCATTTCTCCTATGAAATTATCTCAGAGGTAGCTATGTTTTTCTTCTGATTATAGAAAGTGTGCATGTTGCCCATAAAAAGTTATCAAGAGGGCATAACTAATGTCAATGCATTGGTGAATATCATAACCTTCTTTGACATAATTAATATTAAACTGCTATAAAATATTACTGTTACATGCTGTTGCAATAGTTTGTTTTCTATAGAACAATATATCATAACTCTCTTATAATTAAGATACACAGATTTAATAAATAGCTACATTACATCCTACTTACAGCTACATTGTGATGAAACTCCTGTTCACTGACATGTGCAGGCTCAGCAAACAAGTGATAACTAGCCCCAAGATTATTTTCAAACCTGCAAAGCAGCATCTGTGCTGGGTTTCTGACCAGTGTTTCAGCTCCAGAGTCCCAGAAATAAGTACAAAATAAAAGGTTATGCGCCCTTGTGGGCCTTTCTCGAGGCTTAGAGCAAGTCCGATGATTACATAGGGGGAGGCTGCAGTGGTGACAGGTCCCAGAGCAAGGCCAGGTCTCGGGGAAAGAGATCTCCGAGTGCAGCCCTCGTGTGCCCTGTGAGCAGGGGGCCACTGGCTCATAGAACGAGTTTTCCTTTGGTGGCTTCCCTGTGCCTGTGATTTCAAAGAAGCTCCATTTTAAATTTTAGTTGGTGATCACCCTCTGGAAATTTGTGAGAACAATTCTTATCTTTAAAAGGTACTCTGTACAGTGTTTTGACTATCAAAACTGTCCTATTAATCAGCTGTGAAACTGTCTCATTCATATTTATTTCTCAATAAAAAAAATNNNAAAAAAATAAAAGGTACTCTGTATAGCAGTGTCTTTCTGATCTAGAAAAGCTTTAAAGCTTATACATGATCATTCAGAATTTGCTTGTGGTTAGATTGTGGAAAAGATGTCATCCATATAACATTTCTATTTCACCCCTGAAGGTCGTACATTCTTAGGGGTATGATTAGCTTTCGGTCCTACACTGCTGGGTGTGTAATCTAGACTCGTGGTAAACTTCACCAGAATGATGATTTCTGTTCTTTCTGATCCAGGTGTCCCCGTATCTGCCTGATTTCTTTGATTAACCTTTTATTTACTTTAATGGAGTATTTCTTTGACTCAACTGAAAGTTTTAGGATGAGGCTGGACATAATTGCTTACCTTGGCATACAGTTAGGTTTACTTTTGAGACAAGACAGATTGTTTACTAAAGCTCTCTGTTTCTCTAATTTTGCCTAAATCAAAAAGCATGAGAATGCTGGTCAGCTTAAACGCATTTATTTTAAAGCTCTCAGGCATCTTTTCAAACAAAAATTTGCAACTGAATGTGACAGAAATAGACTGTGACGCTTCTCTGTCGTTTTGTCTTCTGTCCAGGCAAATGATCTATTGCAGCAATTTGCATAATTATAGTCTCTCCTTCAATTTATTCACCCTGAGCTCCTTTTTCTAGAATTACTGGCCAGACTGTTATTACATCAAATTCGTTAACTCTGGTGTTCCGAGGAACGAAGATGGACATAAGAGTGAAAGGAAATAGGGACTTTGCTTTGCAAGGTCTTGGTTGTAGGAAAATTTAGCGAGTTGATTTTTGTACTTGCCCCTCTTACTTGGTGACGACTGGATTTTGGTGGGGTCCTAGCCGTGAGTGCGCATTCGGAACCAGAGAGGGATGGGCCTGAATTGGTCCTCAGAATTATGAAACGGGACTTTGTTGAAGTTGCTATGTCTGTACAATGAGCACGCAGCAGCTGTTGGCATAGCAACTCCTACGTGGAAAAGTGCATGCTGCTTGCAGATGACCTTGGCAGTCCCCAGTGTTAATTTGATAAATGGCTTTTTTAATAGTAGTTTGTGGACTAATGGAAAGGTGGAGGCAAGCCTTCATTAGTGGAAGGAGGACGGAGCTCTTGAAAGCCGCTGGCGGTGCGCGCTGCAGAGCCCCGCAGGAGCTCCATTTTCAGCTGAGTGCCCTGCGCAGCGGAAATGCTTGAGGCCTGGCAGGCAGGAGGGCGTTAGCGAACTGTCTGGAAAGCGTGCATCTGCCCTTACCGTAGACTTCACACGTGAGCGGGCTTGCGGCCCTGTGGACCCAAGACACGGACTGTGATGTAGAACGTCTGCCTTGTCTTTGCCTTTCTGTGGTGCTGGTGGGGCTACGGTGGCTAACTGCTCTTTTTCATTGTGGAAAAATAGGCAGCATCCAAAACTTTCCAGCTTAACCGTTTTTTGTTGTTGTTTGTTTTGTTTTGTATTTTAAGGAAGAGTCTCCAGGCTGTTCAGGGTCTCACTACTAGATCGGACTTGTAGTGATCCGCCTGTTTACAGCCTCCCAAGAGCTGGGATTATAGGTGCGCCACCATCTCAGTGCACCCCGGCGGGGAGGGGGCTCTGCAGGCCCAGGGATTGAACCCCGCTTTAATCTGCTGAGCTATTTGGCTGACCCAAGTTTAGCAGTTTTTAAGCAGACAGTTCAGTGACTTTAAATCCACACGTGCCACAGTGCTGCCGTTTTCCTTTCAGATTGAAGCTGTATGTACTAAACAGCAGACTCATGTGCCCACCTGCACCAGGCCTTGGTCAGCGCTGGGCTGCGCTCCCTGTGGCCTCAGCGATTTTGAGTTCCTCCTGTAAATGCAAACCTAAAACATTTGGCCTTTTGCATTAGGCTTATTTCATGCGGCAACATGGCTTCAGTTTATCCAGGTTATAGTGTGGGTCAGTGTTTCGCTCCTTTTTAAAATGGTGATAGTATTGTCTGTGTGGACGAGCCACATTTGGTTCACACCTTCAGCCACCAACGGTTGTGTGGGTTGTCTGCAGCCTCGGCTGGTGTGCGCAGGCTGCTGGAACAGAGAAGTACACGGCTCGAGTCCCTGCTTTCGGTGCTGTTGGGTGCAGACCTAGAAGTGAACTTGGCAGATTGGACAGTAGTGCTGTGTGTGTGTGTGTGTGTGTGTGTGTGTGTGTTGAGGAACTGTCATGCTGTCTTCCATAGCAGCTGTACTATTTTATTTTCCAATCAACAACGCACATTCTTGTCAATACTTGTGTTCTGTTTTTCAGCTAACAGTCATCCCAGTAGATGTGAAGTGGGAGTCCCTTGCGGCTCTGATTGGCATGTCCCTAATGACTAGTGATTTACTTATCTTCGTAGATATATTGCCCTCCCTCTCCCTACACACGGTCTGGGTAGGAGTGGAGTTACTGTCCCCCCATTTACACCTGTGAGGCACCCAAGGCTATCAGTATGTTGGGAGTGAAAGGTACCAGAGAGAGAGACACTGTATGATTACTGTGCAAGGTGCACCCCCACCGCCTGTAGACCTGCTTCCAAAGTCTGTGTTGTGGAGCAGGTGAAACTATTTTATTATTTTGTCTTCTGAGACAGGGTCTTAGTATGTAGTGCAGGCTGGCCTTGAACTTGCTTATGTAGCCCAGGCTGGCCTTGAACTCATGGCATCCTCCTGCCTCAGCCTCCTGAGTACGGTGATCACAGGTGTGCGCCACCTCACCTGGCTGATACTGTTTTAAATAGAGGCCCTTGGGACTTAAGAAACTGAAACCCTCTGGATGAGATTTAACCAAGGCAAGCATGCTGTGGGCTGGGTCTGTGTCATCCCTTGCAGTTTAGGGTGGCGCAGAAACATCGGGAGCTCTCTTCCCAGAGAATGATTGATCACTGCTGTCATCTGCTGCAGAAGCCTGAGTCCATTTCTTTCCTCTTCCTGGGGAGGAAATCGCCTAGACATCGTGCCAAGCACTTGCTTGGATCTCTGAGCCGTCCACTCTCTAACTTCTCCACCTGAAACAGCATGCAGAGCCCTCCTCTTCCCTCCCCATACATGCCTAAGTTGGAAGCTTGGGTTTGATCAAGAAAGGCCAAGAAGACTTCGTCGAGGCCCTGGCACTTGTCTAGCCACGTGTAGTAGATGAAAGTGCGGCTTCGGCTCACAGCACTGCAGGTCTAAGAGTGTACGCTGCACTCGCTGCGGTAGTGTTTTCACCTTGGGTCTGTGTCAGGACCTCCTGGGGCTCGAGAGCTCAGAGTTCCGAGCCTCATGCCCGGAGGGTCTGCGGCGGGGGTTGCAGGGCAAGGCTGCAAATTGGGCTTTCTGGCAAGTTCCCAGGTAAGGCCGATGCTGCTGCCCTGGGCCACGTTCTGTGACTATTGTTTTGTATCAACACTGTGTAGTAGGTGCTCTTGCTCTGGTGCCCAGATGCTGTGAGGCAAAGTGTCCTGCATTGAGTCTTAAAGACCCTAAAGTCCAGCCGGTGTCTGGACTTGCACCTGGAGTGAAGGCAGGTGGGGATCCCCAGCACCTTGCTGTTTCCATCAGGACTGGCAGACACGCGACACTGCTCGCCCCTGTCCTAGTCTACCTCAGGACAGGCGACACGATCCCTGACCGCTCCCTCAGCCCAGAGCTGGCCTTGGAAGCTGACAGGCTGCTATCCACAGCCACGCTGATCCATCAGTGGGGTCAAAGTTTGTTATCCCTGACCTGCACAGCCTCTCTAAGTGGAAAGATTACCGGGAACTGAATCTATCGACAGCTGGAAAGGACCTCACCTGAGATCCAGTCTACCTTGCTTAGAAGGGAAACGGCGGACTGGGAACTGTGTGACACAGCTTTCCCCAGGTGTGTCGGAACCTTGTGAGTCACACCTAGCATCCGGGCAACACAGGGCTTTTGGCCTGACAAGCTTTAAAATATAAATAGGCAATAAGGAGATTTGTTTAAAGCTGCCATATTTTTAATTCGTATCTCTTACAGTATGCTCTTATTCTCTTTATTTGGTACTAAGCTTAGCTTAGTGATGGATATAAAATAGGGCTTAATACATACTCGCTTAAAAAGGTAAATAGATGAGGTGCCAGAGGCAGTTGTGTCCACACGCTGCATCCTTTCACCAGTAGACAGGAGGAATCAACAAGATTGTATAGAAGGGTAAAACTCTGAATTTTTATAGCACTTTTGAGTCCTTAGATTATCCACAGATTTATAGTCTGTGTTCTTAAGAAATAAACAATTGATTAAAAACTGACCAAGTTCATCAAGAGAATATTTTTTTTCCTCTCAAAGCTGTGAATCACACTGGGCAGCGCTGCTGTTGTGTGCCAGATGTCTGTTTATGTTTTCCAAAGAGAGTTCATTGAAGTCAAAGCAGTTTTGCACAGATCAGGTGTCACCTCGTCAGCGTGAGCGATCAAAGAAAATGACTGAATTCAGGCTGATTCCCCCACCTCTAAGTGAGCTACCTTCGCCTTTCACGTGTTCCTGCAGCCCACAGGGCGCCTGGCCTGCGTTGCCACCACCACTTCGTCTGCAGCTGTTGTGCAACAGGACAATCTCTGGTCTCCTTAGCTGTTTGTGAGACGTTTAAAAGCGGGGTCAAGGATAAACAATGTTTGTGTCTTGTCTCAGGCTCCTGGTAGCCCTCAGTGAGCCAGTACATGCTCTGTAAATATTCATGATTGGAAACACTCCTAAATCTTACTTGTGAGAATACCAAGCATTGGTAAGGAATGGTTACCCTCAAAACTCCCTGACCAGGGTGGTCTCTGGCCAAACCAGGGCACACACCATTAGAGGGAACCTTGGTGCCTCTCACTTGGGCTGTGATGTGGTCCTTGGTGGGTGAGGCTGGGGCATGTGGAGTCAAATGAGAAGTGATCATCACTGGTCAGCTTCCCAAGGCCACGATAAGGTGCTTTGCTTAGTATGTCAGCTGAAGATGGAACCCTATGCACACTACTAGGCAAGGGCTCTCCACCTGAACCCCTTTCCCAGCCCTGAAGGACATTAAAGCGCTATTAGAGCAGTTACATGGGTGGGGGGACTGGCTACACCTTCTAGAAACTTTATAGGAAAGGCAGAGCCTTCCACATAGAGTTGTTTCCTTAAGTATCAAGGGTAGAGAAATCCAAACTTGGATCCACCCTCGTGTTTCGTTGGCCCATGGGCCTGTGGGATTTGGGCACAGGCTTTTGCTGTCATTTTCATATTGGGTAGCTCCCCAAGAAGAGAGGCTCTTCAATATTTAGGTGTGTTCTGGAGCTCTCTTGGGCTGTGTGTGCAGTGTCTCTTTAGGACCAACTGATATTTCTAGATGGAGCAGGAGGATTAGCTAAGGACAGCCCCACAAGTGTGCCCTTTCCCCCCCTAAAAGCAGAGAGGGCAGCTCCCCAGGATCTGTTAACCCCAGTGCAGTGGCTCTGGATATTCAGGCCAGAGTCTTAGATGATACAGACGGTGAAAACCATTACTGTCCTGCATTCAAATTTTAGTGTCCTTTGGAATTGTTGAGGAAGCTACTTCCAGGGGGAGGGCGCTTTTGCCCTGTCCATCAGAGGTGGGAGGAGGGGCGCAAAGCAGAACTCTGCTGATTTGGGAGTTTTCTGGGGACGGGAGGGGTGCCAGGGTGTGCTTGTGTTGTGGTAAAAGCCCTAATAGCCCGTGTAAGAATGTCCCACAGGTAGGTGAAGGATGGCATGAGTCACGCTGGCAGTGACCTCTCATAGTTCAGCTGAGAGCCTAGGTACATCAGACTGGACAAGGCTAGCGGAGTGGACGGGTCAGCCCTGCCTGGCACCGTAGGACGACACTGGCCTGGCGACTGGTGGAGGCAGAGGAGCTGGAGGATGAGTGCCACAACCAGCCTCTTGTCCCTGCCAGCCGGTACAGAAAACTCCTTGGGGCATGTGCCCTCGCTTCTGGGACACATGGGTAAACATTTTGGGGCTGAGATTGACATTCTAATACAATGACAGTTTACACAAACTGTGTGAGTGCGTTTTGTTTTCAAATAGAGATTGCCGAAGAGATCAAAAAGTGCTGAATACAAGGTTATGACATCCTGTCCTCCTCACCACATTTAAATGCAGAAAGAGAAAATAGCCAAGCTGTGGCGATTGCTTCCTACAAAGAGAACAGTGATCGGGGGCTCCAGTTATTCCTTAGTAGGGGCAGCCTTAGTAGGCACAGCATGAGAGGCAGTCAGAGTGACATGGAAACAGTTCCAAGCCACAGGGATTGGAGCAGCTCTCCAGGCCTCAGTGGCCTTGGGGTGGAAGCCAGTGTCCTGTTCTGTGGCACTAGGAAGCACTGAATCTTGTCCTTGTTGCTGATTTTCCTACCAGCATGAGAGTAAATTACACCCCTGGGAGAAGCCGGTCAGTGATGAATCTGCTTTGCCCACTAACCTTCCAGTCCCCACTGCCCACTATCAAGAGAACCAGACTCTATGGAGTAGCATTGCTTAAATATGGGGCCCAGGATGAGATAGTGGGGGGCACGGGTGGGTGCAGAAAGGAGTGGCTGGATAACGCGCCTGGGGGCGGAGCCTCCCATGTGACTTCACAGTTGTGCAAGAATTAGGCAACATTTGGCCAGGGTGGAGAGGCCTTGGCAAAGCATTTGCTCTCCTAATAGATCCTTATCTCCTCCATAGGGAAAAACAAGTATTGAAAGACCTGCATAGCATCTGAGGAGGAGGCGTTGAATTGCCCTGCTGGCCCAGCAGGCTTCATTTGTACTTTCTTGGAGTTGTATTTAGGACCCCGGAAGAGAAAAGGCCTTTGCTCCTGGCCATAGGCGCTAGCGTTGAGTGGGGGCAAGATGGGGGTAAGACAGACAGATGTTCAGTCAAGGTGGGCAGTAGTCTATACCATGGTATGGAAATGGAGGAAGGTTCTAGATTGTGAAAGAAAGAGCTGGAGAGAGTGGCGGTCAGCATGCAGGCTCCAGAGCCGGCCTGCCTGGGCGCAAGTCCTGGATCTTCCTCTTAGCTGTGGAATCTTAGAAAAGTAACTCCAACACTCTGTATCTGATTCTTCAACTGCAAAATGGGGGTCACTGCATTCCTCTATCGGAAGGGAATAGTTCAGCCCTCATAAAGGTTGGTCCCAGCTCCGAGGCAAGAACAGAAGGGCTGTGTTCTCACCAAGGAGACCTTCAGGGCTCAGTTTCCTCATCTGCACAGTGAAGGGATTGGACTGGATAAATGCTAGCATTTTGCTTATTCTACAGTGCAACAACTCCAGGATTGAGTACACATTAAATGTCTGTTGTGTACCCCAGGCATGTGCTAGGCAAAGTAGAATATGTAATCCCTGCCCTAAAGGAGCTGTCATCTATATGAGGAGAAGACATTAGTATTTGGGAGAGAGTTTGAGAATTAGAAAATGTTAGAAATTAAGCACACAGCGGTATGGGAAATATAGTTTAGGGTGGACCAGGCTCTGCAGGAGAGCTGACAGCGGCCTGCCAACACTTACAGCGGCAAAGACTGGAGGCCGCGCTTGCTCACCGGGTCCCTGGATGCTACGGCTTCGCATGTCAGCATTAACATTTAGGTGAGAGGAGAACTGTAGGGAAGCCCCTGTCATCTATCCAGGACTTAGGTGGAACAGCATTCGTACATCCCTCCCCCGCAACCCGCAGTACAAACTGAAAATATAAAGACAAACTAGTCTCCCCTGTATTCTTTGTTATGGCTTTTCATTCTTGCAGCACCAGGGATCAAAACTCAGGCCCTTGCGCTTGTCAGGGAAGCACTTATTCCACTGAGCTATCTCCCTGCCCCCCCCCCCCNTGTATTCTTGAATACTAATTCCATTAAACATAGTATCTGGTGCAAAACAGGCATGTTACACATACACACACGCGCGCGCGCGCGCACACACACACACACACATGCGCGCACACACACACACACACAGGACAGGGAAACCCAGGGCTTTATTGACATGTCTGGACAGCGGTGTTCTCAGCCCCACCTCTAGAGGGCAGCACACAGAGGGGCCTTGTAGAGCCTTGTGGCCACAGTGGCCTCACACCTCCTAAGCCAACCCTGTCTATTAAAAATGAATTCTTCTGTTCCATAAGGTTTCCCCTTTCTTAGGGGAGGCTACAGGCACCTCCTCTCCAGAAGCGTCTGGATTTGGGCTTCGAGGAAACTTGGCAGCAGCCTCAGGTTTCTCCCCCAGTCTAACTGTTCCCTGGCTCTTGGTCGTCCGTGTGCATATTGCTTTACACAGATAGCAAGAGACTCACCGCTTGGCATAGACTGCCAGGGGACAGAGAGTGCAGACAGTAGGTAAGGTCACCCCAGCTGGGGCACTGGGAAGGGTGAGCTAGGAACGTGGGTGGCCTTGAAGAACGAGCAGAAGCTATGCTGGCAAGCAGGAGAGAAATCCCAAGCCTTCCCCTGGCCTTCCTGCTGCCCCCAACCACCTCTCACTGGCCCCACTGGGAGGGGACAGGCGCAGTTAGACCCGGTGCTTCCTTCCAGAGGAGGACACGAGACAGGCATCTCAGCTGAGCTGTGCAAACTCCGCAGCCTCACCCGGTCACCAAGAATCCCCATGCTCTGCCCCAGCAGTCAGCAATGGCTGGGCTTGATAGGACCGTTTGTGGCACCCCGGCTTTGGGGCATCCTGCTGAGCTTCCCTTCCAGTACAGAACCCAGAAATTCTGGTGAACCCTGTCACTACATTTTATGTATAGGGCACCCTCTATAATGGCACAGGTCCATATCACCTTTATCTTCAGCACCCCCCTTCCCAGGGGCACCCCCAACAGTCGGGGGCAGAGAAGAAGTCACAGAGGCTCAGAAAGGTGAGGGAGACAATCTTGGTGTTACAACCCTTCAGGAAAAAATGTGAGGTGAAAGCATTCAGAAGAGGAGGCGGCTGCCTTCCAAATTCTTTCTTCCCATTTTTGACCCTTCATTCCCTTTTTGTTCCTCCTTTTTGTTAATAAAAAGTAATTTTTTTTTCCCAAAAAGAAAGATGGAATCAAGCTTTGCGACCTCCAAATGTATGAAATAAGCATGATTGTTAACGAGCCTCTGGGAAAGTGCTAACCTTTGAACTCGGCCAAGGATTATGGAGGAAAGCAAAAGTCTGAGCAACTTGATAGAGTGTTCGAACTTCCTGGATTTTAAAAGTAGGGCTATGCATTTGTTTTCCTTAATAAGGACAGCTCCAGAAATCCTTCTGGATGATTAGACCATGTCTGAAAGTGGAGACCTAGGATTAGTTACTGACCCTGGTTTAGGGGCTGTCCTATGGGTGCTAGGCAACAACAGAGTAAGAAGCTGGCTGTTTCTAGAATGTTCTTATCCCCTGGGGCTCAGCACCTTCTCCAGTGATTCCTGCAAGTCAGGAGAGGAACAACTAGGCTATCCTAGCTTGAAATGAGGAGAGACCAACAGACAGAAAAGACAGTCAAGAGGGCCAGGCAGCTGAAAGAGAGAGTAAGACAAGGCGTTCGCCCATAAAGACAAGCGTAGTGTTTTCTAGAGACCTTGGCTGTTCACTGCCCTGTCCCATCTTTCTTAGAGCATCCCCCGCCAGTCCGCATGGCTTCTGCCTGCCTCTCTGGGATATCACCCTCCGATATTTCCCCAGCTGCCTGCTCGCAGCCACGCAGTTCACATGTAGGAATGGAGACGCGTCATTCGCTGGATGACTTAACTCCAGCTAGGAATGTGTAGCTGTGGCTGCGAACACATTCGGATCCAGGTCCCCGTGTTTGTTGCAACACGTAGAAGCGTCAGAAATATTTTGTTTCCCTTTCTTTGTAACTTCCTCTGGCAGTTTCCATCTCCATGGTCTTCATCAGGGCAGAATCCCATAAACTCTGCCTCCCCCATCTCCTCTCCTTCAGGGCCCCCGCGTCATCTGCACCGCCATTCCCATAGAGCTCTGGGATAATAGGCTTTGCAGAATCCAGAAGTGTGGGCGACTGCTTCTGCCCTGACGCTGCTTTGTGGCACTGAGAAATGCTCTTTTTTGTTTGCCTTAATCAGTTTTAAAACACCAGCCTTTCTCTTCCCTCAGGCCTCAAAGGGCCAGCCCTGAACCAATCCCATGCCCACCTTTGCCCAGCACCTGTCTAGCAGAGCTTGTCTTCCAGAGTGAGCCAGTCCTGCAAAGAGCAGGTTCCTCTCTGGCTTGGAGGCCTGTCAGAGATTCTCTAGAACTGGCAGCAGAGTCGTGAGCTCCCAGGTCCAGGCTCTGGCAGGACAAGGTCTGCGCTACAACAGGCTCAGTGCAGATAATCTCCTCTTGTAAGATCCACACAATCATCTCAGTGTCGAAATATGAATTATGCAGAAACAGAAGAAATGCCACAGTAGGGCTGCACACAGTGCAGCACACCAAGAAGGGCACCTCGGGACACCTCCGGCACGAGGGTCCTAGTGATGGCCAGAGGGTCAGCCCCACCCCAAGTGCCCACACCCCTCAAGCTGACCCTCACCACGCCTGAGTCTGCCCTGTCTTCTGGAGGCCTCCTCACCACCCTGGTCAAGTCTCCTATTCCCTAGAAATGTCCCCAAGAAGCCTCCAGGAGCCACCTTCAGGTTATGGCGCCCTTGTCACTTTGGGCTCTGCAGCGGCAGCAACAGCTTCAACACTGTAGAGTGCCTGGTACTCGCTGAACACAGCTCTAAGTACTTCTCCACAGAGTTCATGGCAGGGATGTGGAGAGTAACTGTTACAGGACCCTGAGGTGGAGGAGGACGTAATAACTCGTACCAGGTCCCAAGGCAGGTACCTGAGTGCTCAGTCCCAGACAAGGTGGTCCATCGGCCAAGAGCCTATTATCTCAAGTCCCTGGAACATAGTAGTCACTCGATAAAAGTTCAATAATGAAAGCTCGGGCTGGGGTGTAGCTCGGTGGCAGAGTGCTTGCTTAGCAAGGATGAGGCCCTGGGTTCCAAAAAAGAAAGCCAGAAATCACCAATCTTAACCACATGGGATTTAAATTTCAGAGAGTTGTTGGGCATGGTGTCATACATCTGTAATCCTAACACTCAGGAGGCTGGGGCAAGAGGGTCACCATGAATTTGATGCCAGCCTGGGCTACATTGTGAGTTCAAGCCTACATTGTGTGTAGTCAAGTCACTGGACTACACAGTGAGACCCTGTTTGGAAAAAAAAAAAATCCCCAAAAGCCATACTTAATAAAAGCTGTTTCTGGAATGTTGTCACTCCCCATGGACTCACCTCCTCCTTTGATGGCCCCTGCAAGGCTAAAACATAGAGGAACACTTATTTGGTTTTTGTTTTACCCAGGTGAGGGTCCGTTTCAAAATTGGGCTTGCCTTAGAATTTTGTTTTTTCATAAAAAAAAAAAAAAATCTTCTGGGCAGTGGAGAACCTGGGGTCTGGCCTGGCAGGCCACCATGGGGAAGGGCAGTGGGATGGTCAGCCTCATAGTGGCCACTGGAAGTCACGCCAATGAAATCAAGGCTGACATTTTAAAAATAATTAAGGGAAACAGGCAGGAAAACAGAAAAGAACATTTCTTAGTTGGCTCCAGGGGAGAGAAGCCTTCTTCTGTCCAGGGCAGCAGAATTGGAGCTCCTGGCTGCAGCCGAGAGAAGCTAAGCGAACTCCTTTAGCTGCAGAGATTCCCCCTTCCTCGGACTCAGGGTCACCTTTCAGGTGGCTTAACCAAACTCAGTTCTGCCTCTGAGGCCTCAGGGACTCCTGGGTGGCTTCGTCCCCTGGCTTCAATTAAAGTCTCTCTCTACTGCTGACTCATATGTGAATTACTGCTTTCCACACAGTAGAATTAGCTGTTCTCCAGCCTGGCTGGTGTACACTGTTTGTCTGCTGAGCAGAGCTGAGCTTGCAGGTGGTCAGCCACTGTGTCACCAGGGGTCCCTTCCTCCCATCAGGGATGTGCACATCACAAGCCTGAACTCAGACATCTGTCATTGTTCCCAAGGCCCTGAGAGGAGGTGTCAGGACTTCTGTCCAGCCAGGGGCAGGGCAAAGTGCCAAGCGTTTTCACCAGGACCTCTTGAAAAGTGTGGCCTGTCCCTGTTACCTGTCATCATGAAACAGCAGAACTGGTATCTCATAGGGAAAAAAAAAAAATGCCCACTTGTTTTCTCTTTGACTACTGGGCTGGCTAATGAGTGACATTATCTCTAATAAAAGTGATTTGCAGGGACCACTGACAGCCTCAGCGGCCAGGATTGGCCATTAGCAGGTGGGCCAGATAAGAGTGGCAGCTGGGTTGTCGGCCCCTCCTGGTGCTGGGTCTGCTGCGGGGGAAGATTTATACAGTCTGGGCTAATGGAAAATGCTTATTCCACAGCATGGGCCTTAGGCCCACTTTCTGGCTCGGCTGGGGTGGTGATGAGGGGAGGCGCATCCTGTCTTCCCATCTCCTAGTTACCTCATCAGAGGGGTGGATCCCTGGCCGGAGATCAACTGGAAGAAGGTCTTCTACGTGTGTGATGCAAAGGCTCCGGGCGATGGGTGGCACTGGGCCACTATAGGTTCTGTTACATCAGGGGGGTGGGATCCACATAGGGGCTTCCTGGGCCTCCTGGGATAGAGGGGCAGGGTTTCCCCTCTTGGGCTTGCTCACCCCTGTCAGTGGGAGCCGCCTGGGACACACTCCCTGGGCACCGCAGGCCTAAGGATCCTTGCTTCTGCATGGAAGCATCCTTAGGATGGGAGGACCTATCCACGGCCATATCGCCCTGAACACGCCTAGTCTCGTCGGATAGGAGGATCTGTTCCCTACAGACAGCAGAGTTGCGGGGTGCTCCCTCACCAGGTGATATGCGCAGCCACCATTACTCCTCATTAGTGATCTGCTTTCTACAAGGAAGTGCCGGAATATTAAAAGTCTGCGATATCGCGCTGATGGCTGAGGGAGGGTAACTGGTCCCATCTTCCCTACAGCTGGCCAGACTGTACCTGAGACAGCTACCTGATGCTGCTATTGTTCTCCCCGAGGTCTGATTGTAGCTACAATCTTCTTGGTCCATGCTAGAGGAGTAAGGGGCTCCAATTTGTGGAGATACCTGAAACCCCACTGGGGCCTGGGTACCCCAGAGCCTGCTCTTCAGTCCGAGGGTAACACCATGACTTACTGTTCACCAAGAATGCCTTGCTGAGGTCTCTGTGGGCTGAACTGGGCTCCAGTCTGTGGCCACCCAAGGGTGGCTGCCATATTTAGAGCTTCTAACAAAGGGCTTCATTCTCCCTGGCTTTGGTGACAAAGAGGGGCCAAAGCACAGCAAGTAGAGTGTATAAGGGCCGGCTCCTGCTTGCCCGCCTCACTAGCTACCCCCTCTGTGCTTGGCGCCTCAGAGAAACCTAGCAGCGGTTTCTCCCACCCTTGCTGCTCTCTAGCTCGCTCCTGAGCATCAGCACCTGTCATCTCCCCAGCTGTATCTTTGTCCCTGTCCCCTCTTCTGTGCCCTGATTGCCTCCTCCCTGTGTCCTGCTCCTCCTCCAAATCCCCCTTCCCATGGAGATGTCTGCCCTGCTTCCCCAGCTGCTCAGACTTCCGCCTCCCCACCTTCTAAGGCCTTGCCTGACCAGCAGGCCAGTCCCCCACCCTGCGGGACTTAACCTCTCGCTTCTCTGAGAGCTCCCTGAGGACAGGAATCATTGTTCCACACGTCATTCTGTTGCTCAAGCATGAGGAGGGAATCATATTTGTTGAATGAGTGGAATGGAAAAGCTACTGCTGGAGGGAAAACACAGTTAGTTCTATGTAGCAAATTGCTCGGTTTTAAGTTGAGGAAGACTTTTAGCATTCCCTGTGGCTTCTGATGATTCCCTGCAATGGAATGGAGGCAGGCTTCCTCAGTGTTCCCAGACTTCTTCTTGTCAGAGAAAAAAGAGGGGAGGGAGATGCGGGAGAAAGCAAGTGCTCGCAATGCACCGTGACCATGAATCAGACCCTGCCAGCATGTGACCATGCAGACTCCAAAGAGAATGTAAAGGAGGATGCCCAGGAGAGGTGCCTAACCGGCAGATTCCTACCCCTTTCCTTTTTCCTTGCCCTTCATTGCTTTTTTTTTTTTTAATTTTAGTTTTCAGTTTGGTGGCAAGAAAGGGTTATGGGTTGAGGGTAGGAGGGCAAGAGTTCCTAGGGTTTTTTTTTTTTTTCTTCCCTTCTCTCTTACTGTTTTAAAATACTTAAAATGCCGGGCACCAGGAGTTCCGGCATTGGGTTGGGATTAGTTAGGCAGATCCTAGGATATCTCAGCATTAGCAT